>JACMIJ010000471.1:0-19054 GCA_014805365.1 Koerneria luziae
AAATTTGAGCGATTTTAAAAACCATGGATTTTTGACTGTTCCGCCGCCATGTACGCTCTACGAATGAGTGTCTCATAAATGCATTTCTTAATCATCTTTTGTTATTGCAATGTTCATTAGACATAGTGATTTCACTCACATAAATGAAAAATGCGGCATTATTGTGGTGTAGTTTACATTTATGTTTTTCCCAAGTTACAGTGCTGGTCAGATACTGGAACACGCTATGAGCAGCAAGGAAGGCAGCATTTTCACTAACAATATGAGCAGTCTGGATTTAGCCTAATTTGTGTCTTTTCTTCTTAGAACGCGTATTGGGTGAGGGTCGTTTCAAACAGAAAATGTTTTTGAAAAGTTTATGCTTTCGATGAACATTTGCTGTTCTCAGATCGCATCGGAGGATGGTCGTTTCTTCCTTCTCAACAGTCTCAGTAACCGGCTCTGTGATCCGGCTGTTCGAGAAAGTCACAAAAACGTATGCCTGTTTTCTTTTAATGCACTCAACATTGGACAGAACCTCATTCTTATACGGTTACAATGTTTTCTTCACGGGACAAAGATACTGTTCAATTTAAGACCGGCGGCAGTTCCATTATTGTCTCAACATGAAATGGAATAATTTTATTGTATTTATAACACCTAATTCACTCTTGCAGGAAGCAGCCAAGAATGGTCTGCTGATGGTTGTCCTTCTGTTCATTCACATGTCCAAGAATCCAGTTGTCGAACAGGATATGGTCCCATCGGTAAGTTCCTTAGCACATTTTATATTACACTTTACCACTTTTAGCTTACACTTATCTGAAAGAAAGAATAATTCTGCAGCTCAATCTAAGAATATGCGTAACTTTGCCCCCTGACTTATTGGGTAATGCTATTCTATCACCTCACTATTCCAATTAAGTACATTACAGTTCAGTGTTGCTCTAAGGAAGTAGAATCGTCCTTGTTGGATAAGTGTTCCTTGCAGGCAGTGTTATGGTCCTTCCTGTCCCACCTGGGAGTGTCTGCTGACTCCGTTGGAGTGTTCGGCCTTCCCTCCGATCTGATTGCACCTTCTCCGTCTGCCGAATTCGTTGCCTCCGGATGGTTGTCTTTCACGAGAAAGAAGAGCAATCTCGAGGAAGGGGATTCTATCCTCTATGATTGGGGACCACGAGCATACACTGTGCTCTGCCCAATGGTTAGTCCTGTACATATACCTTTTCTTCTTTATTATCCATATTACGAATGCAGAGAGCGAGGTGCTTTTCAGTACGCAGTCTATTGTAACCACAATGCGTATCTACGTAGCTATGTCGACTCTTTTTTTTATTTCCCGGTTATTCAAAGCGCCAAAGATATTGTATGCGATATTGGATGACACTTAGATTATAGTGTGCAACCAAGCAGTTAAAACGTTCGTAGAAAAGATCTGAAAAGGTATATATTCGTTACACGCTCTCCTGCCATAAATCCTTTATGCTTTGGTGTTTCATGAAGAAAAAGTAGTCTCTGCGTTGCACATTGTCTTGCAGAAAGCAGTAGTCGAAAAGCTACGTTTAAAGGCTTATTTTTTAAAAACTTTCTTGTCTTGCAAAAATATGTATATTTATAAGTGTGCAATGAAAGAGAAATGAATGCATTTATGCACCGAATATATCGATCATCATAGAAAAATTGAAATATATGGAATATATCATAAAAGGAATTGTTTTGATCTAAGCTAGAATGTTTGATATGAATACTTGTGCGTTATGATAGTGAAATGAGATTGATTGAAGATCAACCGTCTGTATAATGGATCAATAATACCCAATTAAGGTGATTGAAAGATATAATAATACATGTGAACATGTAGGGAATAATGATGGAGGAAAACGGCAATACCGAAATAAGGGCAAAACACGAACCGTCGGGCTAATTATTACTTTATTTTTACACTTTTTCGAAAATGCTTACGGTTTACTGCCACAAGAAAAGAGAAATCGAAATAAGTCCAGTATTCGATCTCATGCTATTCCGATCATTATTAAAGAAGAATCAGGTGCTCAAAGATTCTAAAAGTTTGTGTTATTTGAGGTATTCAAAAACAAGTGTGTGCGTCACCGAAAACCCTTAAGATATCTGATCTTCTATTTTATGCCGTAATTAATAACTTGATTGACAATACAAAGTGACATGCCGTTGAGGGCAAGTAATAGGCAAGCAAATGTGTGTTATGACATAACATCGACACGCTGTCAATTTGTTGCGAAGTGTTCAAATACCGTAAAAATGTTACTCTTATAATGAAATCGCAGTAAATGTTAACGAGAAACTTTGTTTGTCGAGTCATGTTTTGTTATGTTGGGCGTCTTCTGCAAAAAAGATTTCCTATTTGGGATGAGATGTTGCTATTTTTCAAGGGTAATGTTTCTTATATGGAACGGGATGCAATAGAAAAGATTCTATTTACGAATGTTCAAGGATGATGTTACAGAAGATGCTACAGACATTCTGCAAGATAATGGACGAGGATCCGGAGGACTGGAAAGAACATTACGAGAAGGCGAAGAGCACCGCTCACACGTCATCTGAAGGGAATATTGACACTATTGATGATTAGGTACGCATGAAGAGAGAATCACACAGTAATCCATAATATGTTTGAGCATAATTGTAAGCCTTAATGGTAATGTACTGAATTAGCCGTCCCTATTTATTGGGTATCATTTATATGGATCTACGTGTTATTCTCTTACCATTAGTACTTTCCTTGAGGATCTCTTTTGTTATGCGGCTTATGTCCCGATGTTGTTAATATGTACGTGTTGTTAATCATGTCTATGTAATGAAGTTCTCAACCAAACAGTGAATACGATTCATTTTTACTTCCAAAAGGGGATTAATGTTCCTATGGGATTTGCAGTGTACTTTCTAGGATATTATTCAGTGATGAGTGTGGGGATTTTTCCATTTCTTGGGAATTGAGGAAATGCTCAAAAAAGGTGGGAGCTTATTTCTGTTATGGGATAACTTGTTATCAGAGACCTTGAAATTTCTATTTATGGCACAAAATATTTCCTTCTTGTGCGCAGGGAGTTGTTTTTAGTGGGACGTAATCCAAATGTGGTTCTAATACTGTCCTTGGAGTAAATTTCGGAAAGATGAGTTATATTTCCGAAAGCGACGCCCTAAGTAACCGCTTGGTACACGCTTTCCATTTTGTGCCTTAAAGACGAGCGATTCGGTGATACAAAGTCCAAAGGGATGCTTTTAGGCCTTTTTTTCGTAAAATATACCCGATGCGTATAGAATTAGTAAGGAAAAAGGAAGACACTTTCTAATTTCTTTTGTCAAAACTATGCGGCCATAAAAAAATAGTTTAGTTCTTCCTCTCTAAGTTGCCGATTACATTTGAGCTTTGTTGTAGTGAACTTTTCAAATTAATATTTTTTACAGTTGCCAAAAAACAGGTAATAATGAAATACATCAGTGAAGTGCCAAGTGAATAGGTGATTATATATCAGTGGATTCTCAAGTGTTTATGGCTAACTTTTTTCAAAGTTTATTAGCGAGGAAAGACGTCATATATAACATGTTCACAATTTGAGTTTGGTACAAGTTGTAGTTTCTCACTCACTAACAAGAACTCATGTAATAGGATGCCCTGATTCACACCGAAAGGAGGAGTATAGTCCTTTGTATAGTGCAAGCAAAAATTCCCTATGCACATTTAATGCTGAATTTAAGTGATTTTGTATCAATATGTGGTTATTTTCTATATTTTGAAATAATGATCATTACCGTATCGTATGTTAAAGCTAGGTGTTTTCCACGCCGCAAGGGTAATGTTTAGCTAGACTTGGTTTATCTCGAAATAGTTAGAGGGACTTACATTGATCGAGAGGACAAGGCATGTTGGATAGTTCGGATATGAGCTGTTGGATGACCCGTTCCTGTGCGAAAGGAGTGTAGATGTTGTCGAATGTGACGGATTCCTTCCTCTTGTTGTTCCTCTCCGATTCCATCGCATCTCTCTTCATCTCCACCAGCCACTTCTTCGCTTGTTCGATTATTGCATGTCGTTTCAACCAGAAGTGCCGTTGGATCACTTTCTAAATCAACCTCGTTTAATCATTTTATAGATTACTGTATTGTTCGTTTACAATTATGACAACGACAGTAATAGCAGACATATTCGCCACTTGTTCATTTCACGTGCTTCTGAGAGACGAATGCATTAACTACGATCGATGAGTTAGTTGAACCTGGATAATTACCACTGCGGTACAATTGAATAGAAGTGTCATGAGATTCGTCGTGCCAGCTAACATTCTATCCATGAACGAAGTAAATATGATAATTTGTTTGCCCGTGCTATTATATGGCTTCATGGCAAAATTGTTTATTTCGAAAGTAAGTTCGAAAGAAGTTTGGAGCAAAGTTCGAGTGAAATGGGATGGAATAGAAAGGGGGAGGGGGTAACACGAAATGGGCAATCAGCACTTCGCGTCAATGAGATACACCAAATGCCAATTAGTCTTATATGATAGGGCGTCCACTTTCTCATATCTCATATATTCCAAGAACTATTGCGTTTCATTTATAATCAGCTATACCAGGAACCACTAACGGGTATCACACACGGCCTGCGTGAACGTATCACAAATGGTTATACGAGGAAATTATCGCCATTTCTACGAATTGCTGTAGACCAGGATGTATAGACTGGGAGGTGAAGTTAACCGAGATGTATAGATTGGGAGGTGGAATAGTACCTCACCTGCATTGACTTGACTTGAGGCAATTTGACTAATTGCGCTTTTGTATAGTAATAATGAATTACTGTGAATATAGTCTATGATGCATGCGGATGAGCATTATACACTGTACTTGCTTTCTGTTACTGGTTACTGCATAACTAGTTGTGTTTCTTGACGACGAACATACAAACTACTTGAAAACATATGTTAGTGACGGATTAGCTGTGTTAGCCTAACAACACATGTGTGTGAAAGCAATTTCTTATGGGGAACTGATGTATGCTCTCTGAACAATCATTGTATAATGTCTTGTTGGGTACCTTGAAGCATTCCGGTCCGTTCCTGAGTTGATCCCGTATAGCATAAGTGAGTGTGGCGTGCATGATCTGCAGATTATACTTGTTGGAGTAATCCTCGCCCTTCTCTGTCCCTTGATATTTCTCGAAACCCGGTTCATTGAAATACGGCTCTTTGACGAAGATCAAACCCTGAAAATAATGTTTTTGCCGTTACACATGTAAACAAATTGTGAGATATTACTCCTCAAGTAATCAATAAGTATATACCTGTATGGAAATGAGAACTTGTAGGAGTGAGCAATATGGATTCCATTTCTCTTCTGGCCGCCCCTCCCATGTTCCCAATATAGAGAGGCATATCTTCCCGTCATTATACAAGTTAGGGTTGAATCGGACATTTCCACATCCTGTTGTCAGAAAGGAACACTTTGGGGGATTGAAGGGGTAGCTGAAACGGTCAAGTTGCTTACATTTCAGATAAACATGTAAAACTTGAGCTCAGTGCTAATTGTGGATTATTTTCTTCTTCTTTTGTTAGAACACAGAAATATCATTGAGCACAAACCAAACAACAACGATTTTGCTCCCACCACTCGGTTTCTCTGATAGTGTGTGCCGTCATACTCGCGAGACACATAATTATGTCTTGGCTGATGTATAATACGAGTAAATGACACTTTGAACTCTAATGTGCGAGTATGAATGGCCGTTAACTCTTTCTAGATTAGTTAGCCATGAGGAATAGACAAATCAGTCATGTTCGTGTACATTTTATTTTACAAAGACATGTTTATTTTCGAAAAGTTCATGAGGAGGCGGAGCTTATTTTGATACCAACTTACTTTTGGGGGAAGAAAACGTCGAATTCGAATAGGCCGTTCTGGTATGGAGTGTCATCCGGACCAGAGATGAGCACCTACAACAAACATCCGTCTATTGAACGAATTCTATGTGTTGAGAATGTGTCACAGAAAAAAAACGCGAAATATGCCTGATTCTGAGTACTTTTTTGACGCGTTCACCGGGACGCCATCCCTACCGAGTCGGGTAATATGTGGCTTAATCATGAACGAATTCGGTCAGATTCGAGTGGGCTCCACCAACCTTTCCCAATACTTTTTTGCAAGGTAAATGGAAATCGATTTGGAAAACTGTCCTAAGGTCTAATTAGCTCATTATATTTCAAATTGATGTGTTTCAAGATGTATCTCCAAATGTTGTGTCTTGATACTTGACTCATTTTCTCATTTTACGCATGCGCACATCATTTGTCTAGTCGTAAGCGTGACAATGAAAGTAACATGAAAGCTAGTCAATGGTTTTCGAATGTTTCACGCTATGTCGGCGTTTATTAATCATTCTAACGTTTAGTAAGCTGTGCAATGGCGTTCTGAATAGCGTTCTGCGTAGAGCAATTCCTTCCGGTTTGTTGAAAGATTACCAACATGAACCATTGAAACATGGACGTTCATTGAAAACATAAAGTACGAAGCGTTGTAAATGCATTATGTGGATGGTAGTTGTAAGGGAAAGGATAATATAATAGTCGTTACCTTGATGATGTCACATCGGCCCTCGTCCACACAGACGAATATGGAATTGGAGGCGTTGAGGGGGAGGGCATTCGGCATCGAAGCCAATTCCTTCGCGATCCTCTTCGTACGATCCTTCAGTGATGGCGAAAACGGATTCATATTCCGCGCCTCTTTCTTGAACGAAAAAGGAACCGCCAGTTTTCCAAAATCACCAATAAACCTGCAAAAATAAGTGAAATTATGCGGATATGTTTTCGTTGCAAATGTATCCCTTACCAAACTTCGATTGCTGCATTCCAAATACAAAAGTATGTTTTCCCAATACGGCTAGAAGATGGAGAATGAGGTTCCATAGCCAAATATTATTGAACGGCATGTAAATGTGAAGGGAAACTAACCGATAGGTCTGGATCTGGAGATGCTTGAGTGCTTTCGAGTACAACATGCTCACGTCAGATGGCCCATCCACAATGGACTCAGAGATGCTCCGTCGACTCAGAGCGGACTCACTCTGAGTCGATCGAGGCTTGGCTGTGATTGGTCGGATGGCCATCCTTTGTTCTGGAGGAAGATCACGTTCGTAGGCATCGGCTGCGTCCAGTACGATCTATACGAAAGAAACATTGACACTGGAAATGCGTCTAGATGAATCTTCGAAGCAGAAGGAGGAACTATTGAATATTTGCACACATAAATAGTGTTTTGTGCAGCAAGTGGCTTTGTCCTCTTGCATCAGGAATGTCTAATACTGCCAAGAAATGGCTGAGCAAGACGATACCTCGGAGAACTGTTCGATCTTTCGAATGAATTCGATCATCCGGAAATCTGGAGATCCCATTTGTCCCCTGAGGAGATTCGGATACGATGACATGATATCGCGGAACTTGGGAATTAATGACTTCGCTATTGACTTGGCACCCGTCGTATAGGGATTGATAAGGAAGGGAACGAGGTCCGGGACCAATGCCATGGCCGCCGCCGTCTCCATCAGACACTGCAATATCAAGAATCGACAAGTTCAGTGACCAGCCATCGCCTCTCTTCGATGTTGTGGGGCATTGTGATTAGGCCGCCGGAAGCAATTTTATCGCGGTCAATTGGCAAAAAGAACACACTCGCCAAGCAGTACGAATGTGACTCAAGGTTCCCTATGAGCTATCGTTGAGCATATCTGCTGCTAACAAGAAGTTCCTACGAAATTTATCAACTTTCTACAAACACAAGCAGATCCATGTGCAGCCCCCACTGTGTGTTTCTTAATGTTCCCACGACTTGGAATAACTTGTGCTTTTTCCATATGCATGGTGTATGCTGCTATTCTCATTGCACATTCTGAACTGAGAACATTCTCTTCTCTCAAGTCATTATTCTGCTCTGTTTCATGTGCATGAGGTACAACTTCTTGAGTCATGGTTGAAGCTCATGAAGGTGAAGAAAACGAGAATCACGAACCTGGTACATCTCCATGTGTTCGGAAACATCAAAGACGGAGTCATTCTTGAGGTGATATTCAAGCAGCACAATGACGGCAGAGTTGCCGATCTGTAACGCGTTTGTTTGAAACCGTAGTTTTATGGTACCTCCGGAGCAGCCGCTTGGAGATGGGCGGTAGATCGCCGGGAAGCCTGCGGCGAGGAAAAGTCCTGATTGGGACCGTTGATGAAGGCGGTGAGGGCGGACAAGAGCCATATCAAGTGCTCTTCCCTGACGAGACGTTCTTCCACCTGAATGCCTTTTTGTATTTTGTTATCTGAGAACAGAGAATGTGAAATGCGCACTGATGTGCATCGCCTGGACACATTCATACAGGCGACTGCAGATTCGGATTCGTACGCACACACTTCTTTTCTTCTTCGACTACAAATAACATTCCGATAACTGCCACTTCCCACATGAGAGGACCGAGAATACTCGATGAGAAAGGGAACGGCCGGAGAAAAAAGCAAGGTGAACAAGCTTCACGTGCAAGTGAAATGTTAGCAGGCGCTAGGCGCTTATTGCTGAAGTAACTAAGACTTTGAATAATGGGGGTAAACATACCGTTCGTTCGATGTCCCATCGAGACCGTGTTGACCCGTGTCCGTACCCCACTCCCCGATGCGTCTGAACCGCTGAATTCCGTCGCGACTGCCGGCGCCGCCTATCGTCCGATACAATATTGCTCCTGTAATTTACAATTTGTATACGTTTAATGCACTTGATATCCAGCCAGCACAAGGTGTTCTTGGCTGTTCGATGTAATGGAAGTTTGCATTTGTATGTGTGAATAATGTGAATCCAACCGTGCAATGTTCGAGCGAGCAAAGTGTGTGCCGATGGAAAGAACTTAGGGGATAACGACATAGGCCAAGATGGCCTGTGCTCCAGGACCCTCGCCTCACCTATTGGGATGGTCAACAGAGCCGAATTCTCCGATGAGCTCGCAGAGAGTGCCGACGACTCCCGCGTCGTACATCGACATTTTCTCCTCGGCACTCGCATCTCCGATCAGCCTGCAATAGACATGATTTCTCTTTGAGCTCCAATGAGCCCTCGTGAGCCCATACGAGCTGGGCTCCCTTGTTGTGTCCAGTTCCTATACTACTCTCTTCTCGGAATCCCAGAATCCCACCATTTCCTTTTATCCCACCCTCAACGGCCCCCGTCTGGATCACTTACACATTCACACGCTATGATCTACAATCGGTATTGTTTGCTATGCTCTTATAAATAACGGATCTGGACATCCGAGCAGAAGTTCCTTCAATGACATGCATCCACTGGCAAAGACGTATTCTAACAGGAGAAGTTGTTCCAGTTGTCCTCTCTCAGCCTTCCATTGCTCTCCCAACTCATCTCATTCCAAGTACAATCGGCCATTGTCTCTTCTTTCCCACCATCCCCGTCTCATTGCCAGAAATACTCAGTTCCTCGTTCACCTGCTACGTAATTCTGCATTCTTCTAAATGTCAATGTAGTATGTGATTGTGATTGTTAAGAGACGTCTTTCGCCATGTTCTGTTGATGTGATGGTAATTCCCCGTAGTCCTCACAACACATTTCTCTTACCTCGCCACCTTGAGCATGTTGGCCATTCTCAATGGTTTCTGCCGAAGGAACATGAGAATTCTCTCGGATAGCGATGCCATCTCATCTGGCTCCGGCGAACTGGACGATGAGGCGGCGCTCCCCATCACGGCCAGCAGACACCGCGACGGCGCAACACTCCAAGCACGCCAACGACTCTCTACAATTGGTGACAGTCAGCAACAACAATCGCCGCCACCGGTCACCCGATGAACTAGCACTCGAGATGCGCCAACGACACACTCATAGTCTCATTACGTGATGGGAACTGGGAATGGCTATCTATGAAAGGCTCATTAGGCGCATGACAGATTGATTATGAATGATAATACGATCAAGCGCGTCCTTCGAAAACATGAGCAATTAGGATGAAGAAAACGAATTCTGTGTGAAATGTAACACGGAACAACCAAGTACACCCAGAATAAGCTGTGCCCCACGCACTGTTACGACCACACTCAGCGTCTCTCCTTCCTTTATACGACCTTGCTGCTTATTTACGCTCTTATTATACAATAACAATAAGTCCGTCAGGTACATAATGGGTCACAAAAGTAATTGGCGTCAGCCATTAGCCCCCTCCCGTATATACACACACGCGTGCTTGTAAATAACCAATGGTAATAGCAATAACATCCGTATTACCCGTAGCACCCTATGTACGATGGCTCGCGGGCAACAACAAGGCGATCCCCATTCTGTGCCCCGGCTATTGTTTTCGTATCCGATATCCCGTCTGTTTTTGTATTCCCAATGTGATCCCGTTCTCCCCTTTCTCCCATTTGCCATTGTATCCGACTTCTGCTTGTATTACTTTCCTTCTCTCGACTTACTTTTTGCCTCAGACACCCATACTCTACAATCACACGCTTGCATTACTTACTCAGCTTTCACCCGCATCTCTTTCTTTGTACCTCTACCTCAACTGATTCTCACATGAAACCTAACTAATGTTATCTTGATATCGAAATACTTTCTACTCTTAGCCATGCTTAGCATTTGCTTGATCTACATATTCTGAAAGCTAAACTTAAGTGGGAAGAAAAGTTGTTTTATTTACCCAATAACTGACCGTTATTCCGTCTGACTTTCCGATGGCGTTCGTTTCTTCGTGGAAAACAACAACGAATGGCGTCGATAAGAATGGTGGAGTAGCTGGTGTGATTCTCCTCAAATATCATAATGCGAATGAGTGCCCGAGGGGTTCGACCGAGGGGCGTGGCCATACAGAGGATATCTTCTTCTTCGGAGAAGAGGTAATCGCCAGAGATACAAAATGACTATACTCCTCGTCCTTTCACAATGCGCTTACTTATGAATGTAATCCTGTTACTCGGCTTACTCGTTTCGCTGCGTTCAGCATAAACAAAAGAAGGAAGAGAATATGCCGACAGGTCTGTGAATATGACATGAGGTATCTGGGGATACTCCTTCCCAGTCTCGTACTCATTTTTGTAGGTCAAGGCTTTTGCAGAAGCATCAGCAGTTGAAAGGGAGTTGAAATCTCAGTCTGCTTGCACAGGTGTGTATATGAGTGCTTGTTGGATGTGCTGACTTTTAGAGCCTAGTTCAGCAAGACCTCCTTTCGAATAGCTTTCTTATGTACACTCTTTGGGCATCCTGCCTCATAAATGGGCTCTAGAAGCTGTGTATATTGTGTGTGAGATACCTCTACTTCGATGGATATTTGTTTCTCGAGTAGAACGGTTCGAGTGTTCAACGAATCGATGACCACCGAGGATTCGAAGGGATCTGTCGTCGCACCCGTAGTGGATCTGTAGAAAAGTGGTTACCAGGGCACGGAGGTGACCGGGCTTCTAAGGAGGTACCCGATAGGTCACCTCTAAAATTGCAAGAAAGCGCCGCGTAACAAATAACGGGCTAAACAAGAATAACCTCACTGGCACCTCAACGCTTCACCAACCGAATGACATTAAGATGTTTGTAGCACAAAATATTACGAAATTTCCAAAATGAAGTGAGAAAACGCTGTGACGCCAATGAGAATACAGTAAGAAGGAGGATGACGGTCTACGGTGAGCAGATAATGAAATAGTAATACGGGGGAGAACGAGTTACCCTTTCTCTTCTTGCAATTCTAACAATAAGAGCACTTTGAGGACATCATCTTATTTCGTCCGCTTGTCAACGCCCTTCTCGATAATTTCGGTGTTTGAAATGAATATTCTACATTCTATGCTACCGGGCTATAGAAATCGGTGTTCTTACAATGAGAAGGGGAAACGGAGTTCCTTTCCATGTCCTTCTCGCCTAAGTCAGCACTTGCGGTCGTTGGCACTTGTGGGACAGGAAACGGGAGTGGATGCATATTAATATTATCGATCGGATATCGGGATGTGATCTCTCCGCGTATTCCACGTTGAAGGAACACGGCAGAGAGGGAAAAGGGAAAGAGGAAGGGAAAGGAGGAAACAGATGGAAGATGAAGGGCACAACAACAAGATGAGGATAACATTATCCTCGGTGGAAGGAATCCAAAAGCATTGGGAAACAGACATAAGGAAAAAGGCCGAGAAACTACAAAAGATGAAGATATGACCGCTCATCTCGAGTCAGGAACGGCTGCTGGTCCGGCGAGAAGATGAGGCACGAAGTTAGAGGACGGCGCAGGCCATCCAGTGAAATGAGGGAAAGGGCACAAATGGGCAGACTCCATATGAACGGCTGATATAACGAGAAGCTATATGAGCAGGATCACAAGGGAACAGAGAATCAAGCGAGTAGAGGAGATTGAGTGAGGGTGGAAGAGGTAATGGAACGCCTTCTTCTAATGAGAACGAGAATGGGAAGACGAGGGGACATGAGGAAGGAAGGCAAGGCAGATAGAATCAAGCAGGGATCACAACAAGACAAGATCGAGTCAGCAAACTGAGGACAATTCACGACTAATCGAACATCGGCTGTCTGCTATACAAGGTTCAATACAGATGCTCCTCTATGTATCATTATTATAACCTGACTATGATAATGCATGAAAACCAGAGGAGAAATGAGGAAACGGGAAAGGAAGAGAGGAGGAAGGGAACGAGTGATGATGAGTGGAAGGATTCCCCGAACGAGGAACAGACATGGAAGAATGGGCAAGGAGTGAAAAGGGAAGAGAAAAGGGAACGGCACATACAACGAACGAATCCCAGAATCGAATAAAATGGAGAAAGTACGCAAATAAGACGGAAGAACATAATGAGTGTAGAGGAGGAGAAAAGGAGGAGGGAGACGATGTGTCGAGGGACAACAGGGAAGCCTCCCTCGGGAGAGGTGAGGAGACAACCTCGCGAGGGCCTCATGAGGTCATCCTCGGGAGGGCGACGATGGATACCTGGAGGGCATAGACATATGGGCGATCAATCAGCTGTTCGTGCGTGCATGCTCACATCGATTCTCTCGACGCCCCTCCCCCCGTCCTCAGCACCTTCCCGTCACATAATAAGTATTGCTGTGGACAGGAATGCCAATGACGAGGGTGCCTCTGAATGCTCTGATGAATGGAGCGGAGTGATATCAACTCATACGCAGATATCTCGCTTGCTGATAAGGCTGGCTG
Source organism: Koerneria luziae (assembly GCA_014805365.1). NCBI lineage: Eukaryota > Metazoa > Nematoda > Chromadorea > Rhabditida > Neodiplogasteridae > Koerneria > Koerneria luziae. The sequence goes on from JACMIJ010000471.1 coordinate 13,193, forward strand.
ATATCTCCTCCCATGCAGTGTACTCATACATTCGTATTCCCTTGGAAGAGTAATGACAACAACAACATTGTATCGATAAGCCATTGTTGGCTGGGCTGGAATAGAGAGGGGGGGGGTGCCCAAGATGGCCTCCCGGCTCCCCGATTGGCATTGCACATCCCCATCCCTTCCGCGCCTTCTTCTCTCTCTTTCGCTCTGATAGCAATTGTCTCTGAATTAGCGTGGTATTCAGAGTGCGGCGGCGTCTTCCGGGCGGTCAGTGGGCGGTGATTGGGCGGTCGTCGGGCGGTATTTGAGCGGTTGCTCTGATTGATAGGACGGGTGGATGAGATGAGCTGATGGCTAGCGGATTGCTCCTCGGACGGCATTGACTTGTTTAGTAGGCAATTGTCGTTTTATGAGTGGAGTTGGATGGGGATGATCCGTGCGGTGCTGGCCGTTGTATGGTGGGCCTCGGGCGGGGAAGCCCATCTCCGAGTGTTCCATCCCATCGAAGTGCACACTCATTCCGGGTCCATCAGAGGCGAGTACACGGTAAGCCATTTCCTCACAATTATACCTTTATCCTCTTTTTCATGTTTCCTACCACCAAACACTGTACAATTGCAATAAATGCACTACTAACCATGTTTTGTTGGTGACGACAGACCACAATAGTTATTGTTTACCTGCTAATTCTACTTCCACAGTATTTTGTGCTTGTGTGGGTATTGGAAGTTCTGTCACTGAGAGACCCGGCAATAACATTAGTTCGTGGTCCTTTCGGATGCTTCTGGCGTAAATAATATTTACTGTTTACCTTACAGAGGATAAAAGGGAACGATTTCACGATGTTCAAGGGGATACCGTATGCCGCACCACCGGTCGGGTCGTTACGGTTCAGGGTCAGTCTTGGGATCCGCAATCAACATACAGATATGATTACGTTTCCAAAACAAACAAAGTATGTTACAATCATTTAAAGTATTATTTTGTTGGAATAGATGGACAATGGAGCCCGTTATGTCCGCCCTTTTGTCCCTCATTGGATGGATTTCAGCCGCCAGAGGAGCCGGCGAAATGGCGCGGCGTCATGAACGCGACGCAGTACAGCGCGATGTGTGTGCAGAGGACGGAGGGGAAGATGTCGGATCCCGACCGACGGAATTCCCACTACTCCGAGGACTGCCTCTACCTCAATGTCTTCGCTCCCGCACTGGTCAGTCCCCTCATAACATGAAGTTCATCTGCTCTCGTCCCATACATCATTTCTCTTAAATTATTTTAATTATATTCTTCGTGAAACAGTTTCAATGTTTTCTGTTAGACTGTCAAAATCAGCGTGTCCCTATGTCTATTTTGTGAGTGAGCTTGTCTGCTGTTGTTGACAGTTTCTCTTTGTGAAATGAATTTTTCAGTTTGTGAACGATACGTATCCAGTGATTGTGTATATCCATGGTGGAGGCTTCCAATCTGGAGGAGCCAGTGACCTCTCTCAGCAGGTATGCTCTACCTCCTCTTTTCGGTGTTTTCACCATGCCTTTTGTTTTCGACGGTTCTTCGGCACCTTCTTACGTATCCCTCTTACCTTTCTTCCTTCTCACCCTTCTTTTCCCTCACCCTCCCTCCCTCTCACCTTTCTTCCCTCTCACCCTCCCTCCCTCTCACCCTCCCTCCCTCTCACCCTCCCTCCCTCTCACCACATCTTCACGTTGCACTCCTCACTTGCAGGCAATTCTGGATAACTTCGTTAGTCGAAAGATAGTGTTTGTTTCGATGAACTACCGGTTGGGTCCGCTGGGTGAGTGTTGTCTCTCAGATGGCAACTCGCTTCAGTGGCTGCCCTGTGTTAGCTCTTGCTGGTCCATTTTCCGGAATTTTGTGTTTCCGGTTGTTCGCTATGCCCATATCACTGTTGTTGTGCCGCTTTGCCTGGAAGGAGTATCGAAATCGCCAGCTTCGTAACGTGATGGCAGTCTGATGACTGTTGGAATACCTGACGGTACAAATGGCCGACTGTCGTTATAAGATCTTCAACTTTGCTAACGTGTTCAAAGTTTGCGCTGCTTTATGCTGTTTCTCAAGTTTGTGAAACTTGCATGAACTGGGAAAGAATGACTGGGTACCGAACTTGGATATACAGGCTAGATATCACAGAACATGAAACAGTCGGACATTTGTATAGAACGGAGCGATGTATTCGAGTAGTACATGTGTGGCAGTCGGCTGTCGTGTCGTCCCTCGAATGGCTTTCCACCACTTCCGTCCGTCTGCCCACTAACAGCATATTTAGTATTGGATTTGCACGACGATTTGTAGTATTGGAGAGGGTGGCAGCCTCTCAATGTCCCCTGGGATTGAGCGCTAAATTCAAATCATTCCAGACGCGGCAAATTCAAAATACATACTTTTTCAGGATTCCTGTCCACCGACGACAAGGAGCTTCCCGGCAATTTCGGCCTCCTGGACCAGATTTTGGCTTTGAAATGGGTTCAGGTAAGGAAAAGAGTGTTAGAAAAGAGTATCGTCAAGGGTAACATTTGTCATGGAATAGTTATCGACATCCTAGAAGGACGACATATCACCATAATCGACAACTCTAGAGATAAGGCTCTAAGGCAAACATCCGAAGGCAACATTTGTTGAGACGACAGTAACCAGTGAATGGGAATCGTATACGTTCTTTGTATCATTGTGGCCAACAATGAACGTATATTTACTGAGTCAGATCTAACAATAAGAGAGCGTTATGTTGTATGACATGAAATTATGCGTTGTATGGCTTACAACTAAACATTAATGAGAAAAACGAGTGAGATACTTATTATTAGTTGCATCGTTGCAGATAAATGCGCATGAGTTCTCGGGTGATCCGAACAACGTGTTGTTGATGGGATCGGGATCGGGTGCCGCCTCGGCCTCCATCCTCGCGCTGTCGCCACTCACACAAAGTACGCCTCCTCTCTTATCACCATCTCTCTCATTCTTTCTTCATTCATATAAATACAAAAAGGACACACGCTGGCCATTCTTGAAAACAAAAGAACATACAATTATAGCGAATATAAATTATGACGTTGTCTGGTATTGTCGTGGTGGTATATTTAGGCCTCTCATGTCCAAGCATACTGCAACATCTCTAATTGTAAGATACTAAGAATTTAGGGTCCTTTTGTGTGAGCGCGAAAGGGTTCCCTTTCTGCCAACTGTAGACAGCCGATGTTTGGTCAGCGAGGGATATTTCGGCATGCAGAGACTGAAAAGACCAAGTTGCCTCCAAATGTATCCTAATTGTGAGAAGAGGCTTGAAATGGTGTAGAAAAGCACCCAACATTAGCAGTTTTCCGTGTTCTTTTGATAAGGAAATTTGATTACAGTTGCGCAGCAGTAATGTTCAATAACGCATACGTACATCTTGTTGTATGCATTATATTTTGTATGTATATTTGCTAGATGACTTCTGAAACCACCAGGAAATGAATGATGCCATTTGAGATTTGTTCCACAAACTTCTGTTGATGTCGGGGACGGCGTTCACCCCCGGAATGGTACGGAAGATCGCGAAGAATGCGACATGGGCTCTCGACGAGAAACTGCAGTGCCGGTCATACAACTCATCCCAGTTGCTCAACTGCTTCCGCAATCAACTCAAAGACGAAATCCTCGACTTCCCGGTACTTTTATTTATTGTTCAGCATTGTTTTTACAAAATATATGGTCCATTTCGTATTATCGCTGTTACTTTTCTTCTTCTATAATTCATATGTTCCTCTTTTCATGCTTGCAAGATTACAAATGTATAGAGAAGTTCTGAAACTCAGCAATGCTTGTTGTTAGGAGCCAATAGAATTATCCTGCGTTGTGTGCTGTTATATGAATTGTAGCCTAAAAGTAGCAGTAGCTTTTCTTGCTAATACAAAGTGATTCCTTTGTGTCTTCGTGCCTCATTGCTTCGCTTTTCCCTTCTGTTCTTCTCTTCCCTTTTCTATTTCCTGTCCTCTCGTCTGCTATGATCTGCATCGCACTCAATGTCAACTTTACTGCAAAATCTCTATCCCTTTTGTTCATTTCTCCTTTCATTTATTGATTCATTATAATTTAAGGCATTATAAAATACACAAGGTAAACGTAGTGCTCTGTTTTTTTTTTCAAAAGAACTTGATGGCGGGCAATTAGGGTTTGCGACGAAACAAACAATTCTATCTATGACTAGTTTTCCTATCGGAGCGTTCTAGTACTTTCACAAAGCCACATATTAGCCACACATTCTGAACGTGAATAAATCACTAGGTACAAATATTCAAGAGTTTGTAATTTACCGTTCCGTCCTTTGGAAACCCGTGAGCCGAACACCTGAGGTTGGCTTTTCTCTATGGCTAAGTGGGAAAATATCCATGTAAGTACTGAAAGAGCTGGAATATGAATCTCTCTCCTCTAGTTGCTGATTCTTGTTCAGCGGACACGATATGACGACTATGATGAGTTCGTGCCGACGGTGGATCGCGAGGAGGGAGTCGTCCCCGAACTCCCCCATCTCATGCCTCTCTCCGCATACAAACATCCTGTCATGATCGGAACTACCAAAGACGAATCCGCACTCAAAATATGTATGTATTCTATACAATATCGGCAATGGATATTATTGTATTCTGACAGTCAGATCACAAGAGAAACAATACCTATTTGTGCCGTCTTTATTTTCATTCTGTACTATGCCGGCAAATGACAGAATGTTGGAAGACAAAGTAGAAACGATCACTTTTCTTCCCAATAGGCATTATCAGACTGTAACGGAATGTCATCGCTATTACAATCAAAAAAGTCACCCGGCAAATATTTTCTGTTCAAGTTGTACTGATAGCATATCAGACATCTCATTTACGATGTCTAGAACTTTTTCTTCCGAATTAAAAAAGACAAGTTTGACAATGGAAACAGGTTGTCAATATACCCGGTGTTGTTTTTTGTGTTTGATCACGTTCCACGACGCACTTTGCCTATTTTCAATGAAGAATACCTCCTACGAACAGTCCAAAAATCAACTCCCATCAATGAACTTATCTGAAACAAACTTATTCTTCAACCTACGATCATTGCTAAATCTGACTGCAAGCTAAATATGTACAATAACATCTAGCCTAAATGGAAAAGCTCAATAAGCTAACAACGCAGTACTTGTAAGCAAGATAAGTTTGCAAGGTTATTTTGTTAAGTAATAATGAGATTGTATTAAAAGTAATGTTTCTTCGTAATAACAAGTTATGATTTTAGTGATAATGGATGAGAAGCACATCAATATGAGTGCTCTGACGGCCAGTGAAGCGGAATTTCTCGTGGACAATCTGACGAGGGGATATGATGGATTCGTCAACCATGTTCTCATTGCCAATGCCAGCAAACATCAGTATATATGGACAAAGAACGACCCGAGTTATCCCCATTCTGTACTACAGAATTCACTTCTCAAGGTATGTCTTATAAGAGTATCGCGACCTATGAAAAGTTGTCTTTCTTGTTGAATTCATGAACTAACAATAAGACTCCTCCTCATAACTGATATTTTTTGTTTTTATACAACGTTACAATTCGCCTATGTTTATAACAAATATATGTTCTTTATTTCTGCCATTTGGTATAATGTGGGATACACAAATGAGAGAGGAAAGGTGTGGTCGACCCGACACTCGCCTGTATTCTATTTCTTTCATTGCATTTGAAAATGATGGCAGTAATGTATGTGTGTGATTGATACGTACACGATCACAGTACACACTACTATCCACCGGAATGACTTTTGATCTACTTAGCATTGTTCCATCAATTTCTCCTGCTAAGACGTACAAAAAGGTGTTCTGCTAGGTTGAAACACTAATTGTAAGATGG
>JACMIJ010000472.1:0-19041 GCA_014805365.1 Koerneria luziae
TTGCCAACAATTACAAGTGATTATCCACATCATCACCCTCTAGTGTTGCCATGCACGTTGCTCTTTGATCATGGAATATCATGACAATATCGATTGTTTCAAGTTGAAGGCAAATACTTGTATAATGATAAAATAACTATAATACAAAAGCATAACAATGAATAAGCAATCGAATATGCAATCCTTGTTCTTGTGTATATCATAAAATGCACTTACTTTTCAAATTCCGGTCCAACGTTGGTATAGATGAACTGTGAGACAAAGGCGAATGCATAGCAATCGAACTGAAAATAGTACATATAATACAGTAATGTGCAAGAGGTGAGATTGTATTCACCTGGCTTATTGTTAGTTGCTATTACTGAAATACCTATGTCAGTGTACATATGTCGAATGCAAAGGATCAGAGCTAATAAACATGTAGTGTAAATTTTACAACAACATAATACAGTAATCTGCGACTTACAGTAGTTGGATTGTCACCGAAGAAATAGTCCTTGTTGCCGAGAGTGACCGAGAGCGTGTTGAAGATCTCCTTCGTGATCTCCTCCACCTCAGCCGGACTGTGCCGACCCACTCCCTGTGCTTGCAGTTTGTTCTGCCACTGAAACAATTATATACATTAATTATAAATATTAAAATAATTACGTTAGTTATACCCCACTTAACCAATATACATTATTGAAATATGGAAGAATAAAGCTTTCTTGTTGTTAGTAAACAAAATTAGGCAAACAGCAGCAACAAAATTCAACTGTAGTTCTGGTCCATGGCTCTATTATATTATAAGATTTTGCTATGAAGCAAATCAATAGAACCAAACATAATACGAACCTTCTTCTTGGAGAACAACTTGAGTGTGGTTGTGAAGAGGAACTTCTTGAATCCTCGCAGATGACGTCCCCACGCCTCTTCAGAAGCAATGTTCTCCAGATGCGGCACGCGGAAGTACATCAGACACCTGTTCATCTCATTGTTAGTATTATTCATAAACGAGTTGCATATGTATCACATTAGTTTTTGTATTAACTGTGCAAAAGGAAAGTAACTTTAGTATGTAATTCCTATGGAAAGATAAGAGTAAGCCTACTAACAATGAGAATAGCACCCACCATCCCAGCTGATCCTCGACCAGAGAGCACAATGCACGTGAGAACGCCTGATCGCCAGGGGTCTTGGGTTCGAAGCTCTCCTGAAGGTGAGTATGCTTAGCCATAAAAACCTTCCCAACTGTTTGAACCTACTAACGAGCTAGCAGCTCATACCCGGCTACAGTCAATTAAGAATACTCTGACACGTAGAACAAGCGGGTGTGCGTAGAAAATCGTTGCCCTAAAGTTCCAAAATTAAGTGGTGGCAATGTGAGCTATGTAGAGGAGTACTGTCAGATCGCATGTCATTCAATTTCTGCTGACAATAAACAACATGCTCTGTTATAAGTACAGAGGAAACTGAACTGCTAGCAACAAAATGAGCCTACATTTCTTGTGCTGAAACGAAACAAAAAACGCCAGTTCATTGGGTTCCTAAGGCGTACCTTATTGAACTCCTTTCGGAGTTCTTTGATGATGAAGTTCGTATCGGCGATTTGACGTCCATTCACTTCGACAAACGGCACTTGTCCCTTCCCCGACACTTTCGTGAAGTTGTTCGAAATGTTCTGAAAAACGAGGATTATCACAATATACCAAGTGGAACATCTCAAATTTGCATATCCTTTTGTTACACATATTTGTAAAATAACTCCTACTCTTTTTACATATCCTTTATAAAGCCCATTATTGTAAGCAAATTAGATACTGAAAACCGGCAGAAGAAACATACTGTGTTTTTGCAACATGCAAGACTTGGAGTAGTTAAGGAATGCAAGGAATAACACGTTCTAATTGTAAGCACATACCGTGTACGGAATGTTCGTCATTCGCAACCACGTCTCCAGTTTGAACGACCACGGGGACAGGCACGGCATCGCACCTAACAATAAGATGAACAGTATGTTTGCATATATAATATTTTAAGTTCCTACAAAAAATTATACCAACAATAAGCAATTTGGCGCATAATGGCTTAGCCGTTACGTATTACATGGTATGTATAGGTGTGTATGGTATCTTGGAATGTAAATTATCTTATTGTTAGATTTGATCATTCAGCGACGTACCACAACGCGGATACTGCACCAGATACACATGATCCTTCGTCCAATCACGCTTCTCCAAACGATTTGCTGGCATCTTGCTGAAACAATACAAATAAAATATGTAGTTTGGTGCCATGCAATACTTCGAATACAAATAATTATATGTGTTGGTGGAATGCATCAGCAACACGCACGAGTAAGAAGGGCACAAGGCACGATTGTGAATGAACAAAATCTATCATAACTCCATGAATAAGAAAAATTCGAGCCTATGCATTGTTAGCACAATAAAAAGTGTTCATCCTACGAAACACTCCGAGGGACCGAAAACCCCACCCCACAGCCAGCCCCTGTTTCAACAGGCAATTACCTCGGGAAACAACCAATGCCAACACTTTCCACAGTTTGGCCACAAAAAATCCTGTTCCGGCAGTCAGTTCGTATAACCTATGAACTGTTGTTGTGTGTCGCTAAGTGGGGTACTCTACGTGTTTGGTTTCGGAAAGAAGAATAGAAGTTATCTTATTGTTAGTCCAGTTGGGATGCTTTGAGATAGCCTGATTCTTACAACTTGCCGATTCAGAATATCTCATCAAGTTGCTTACTGATATCATAGAGAAGAGTTGAAGCAAAGGGAGTGGTCGGACCCGTGCAAGAATTGCCATTTTCACGGTCAAGGCATCGAACAACAAGATGCGTTTGTGACATTCACCATGATTCCCATGTTTTGTGGGTAGAGAAACAGTTGGTTAATAGAATGATACATTATATTATAATAAAATTGATAGTAAGATTGTGTGTTGTTATGTGACAATGACAGGAAAAAGAAAATTCTACTATTAGAACAACAGTTGGAAAGCATAACTTATTGTTAGTAGTGTTAGTAATGTTGTATTAGTCGGTTTCGGTCTCTGAATGACAAATATGTATATGAATAACAAATCCATCTCCTGACAGAAGGCCAGAATAGTATTGGAAGTAAGCGCAACGCACAAAAACACACAAGGCGCACGTCAACAACAACAAACAGCTCATGGGATCAAAAATCATTTCCTTGCACAACAACACAGCCACTTGCAAGTCTGGTTTTGATTCGCAAGAGAGATGTTCACACTTTCTTGTTTATTCGATACTAATAAAGCCATATTCATCTCACATTCTGCTAATCTCTACCTCACCATTATATGTTGTTAGTCTAAAGTAACATTAACAACAATACAAAATAAGTGAGCAAACTACATAGAGGAGGAAGAACACCAGGAAGAAGAAGGGGGCAGCAACTAATAAGTGCCATCCGCTCGGGGACTGCCACGGATTGCCTTGACCTGCTGGCAATCATGGATGGAGAAATCTCGAACAGACGGGATAATCGACACTGTTACACCTCCGATCCATCCATCGGCCAGAGAACACTTTGTAGCACAGTTGGTGGTCCAAGAAAATATCGTTTGGGCATCAAACTACATGTATTTTACAAAGGAAGCTGATTGTAAATGTTTAAAACACCGTGATTAGTCGAATATCCGACTTACAACCGCCGATATATTTTAGTTACTTCATTTGTATATCTAGACAAAGGGATATTCAAGAGAACAATAATGATATAGGCATTTCCGGTTCGGCGCGAAAACAATAGATTCAAAATGCCGTGCCGACGTCGGAGAGGGCTAACTATAAGAACATTTTATTGGTTCGACCGTCTCGCCAGCCCAAAAAAGTTCCTAAAAGTAACCAGTTTATCGTCTGTTACCGGTAAGGTGCTTTCCTGTTACCAACATCAGTGGCACGCATTGAGTTCTCACACGTACCACATACATACTAGAAAAGAGAAGAAGTGATTCATCTCTTGCTGATCAACACGAGTTGATGTGATATGGCGGAGAAATACTCGACATACCATCGGTGCCACCTTCTCGAGAAAAAAGTGGGCAAAAAGGGACACAGGCAGATAATCTTTAAGAGTTCAAAATAATGAATATATAAATAAAACATATAAGGATAAAGTAAAAATAGTAAAGAATGATGCGAAGCGGACTCTGCTCACCACTTCCATAAGTTACATTGAAAACCTGAATGGTTAGTCATCTGCAATGAAAGCAGCGAAATGTAAGGTATCAATAGAATATAATTGTGTTACATATCTAAGCTGACTTTGGTAATGTGTAATTTGATCTTCCCGCTACATTTCAATCGTATTACATTTCAATCTTCTCACCTGTTCATCTTCACGGATTGCTAACAATGAGACGATAATGTCATCAGACAAACAACATGTGCTGGTTGTATTCATTATGAGTAGAGAACATTTATTACATTTTCTTACAAACATAATAATATGATTGGTAGTGAAATGTATGCATATGATTAATTTCATAAAATTGTGACAATACTTTGTAAGGCAAACGGAATTTCAAACTAATGACAAACAGTAAACAAATTTATAAGGTGGGGTAAATGGATAAGCAAAGGTAAAGACATTCATTGTTTAGTTTGTATAATAAAGCTAAAAGGCTCCTATATACAAAAAAGACCTATCACAATGTATAGCAAAACGGGGAGAATAACAATGACATGAAATGAAGTAGTAATTTTTGTACTTTTGCTCTACTCAGAGAAAAATAAGCCTCAAATTTTGAGTGTTTATAACACTCCTTTTTTGAATAGGATTACGAAATACTTACCACTGAAAAAAATGAGTGTTTTAAACACTCAAACGCTCTACAGGCGTATTTTTCACTGAATACAGAGCACGTTTACAGATTCGGCAACATTAGCTGTAAAACATCTACCGTATCCCTGATATTCTAATGATTATGTAGAGGAAGTTGTTCTCTGCTTCTCTAGACTCTCTCACATTCTGCTCGAGCTTTTCTCGCTCTTCCATTTCGTGTTAAGGGAAAGGGTCCGGGTGGCTTCCTCCCAGTCGGGCCAATATTCCTCCTTCATGCGATGGATGAAACGGTAGATGCGAGGGGACGACTCCGAGATGTACTTCTGGAATACGTTAGGCTTGCGTTGTGTGATGGGCTTTCTAGTGCATAATCGTAACTTTACTGTATTCGTACTAATCGTTGGTTACCTTTCAATGCTCTAACAATAAGTATGTGGCCAATCAAGCTTACCGACAGGCCTGGAATCCCTTTTGAAACAACAATATAGCAGTCGGTTTATCTAAACTACCTTGATTGTTTCCGTGGACAAGGGCGCGAAGAAGATTTCGACGAGAAGACCGAAAGCAGCACAGTCAAACTGAAATATCATCTTATTGCTAGATACGACAGGGACAGTGTGTACAGATATAATACCATTCAAATGATCGAAGCAAAATCGGAACTGTTAGTATAGCCGAATAATAACGTTAGTATAACCGAATTTTGCACTTTATTGTTAGAATAAAATATGTAGAGAAGCTAGTAAAAAAAAAGTCGCCTCACTTACAGTGCAAGGCTTAGATCCGAAGAAATACTCCTTGTCTCCGATGAGATACGCCAATGCATCGATGTCCTTCTTCATGAACTCGTCCACCTCCGCAGTCGTGAATCGACCCATTCCTTGTGTGTGAGCGGCTGCTGCGAACTGAACGACAATCACGATCATCAAAACACGATTTCAAAAGAGATGCAATGGTCTACAAAATTGTGCATAACAATAGCGAATCATCCACCGTTAGTGTCTACGATCCATCTACTCACTAATTGAAATGCTCGGTGAAACGGCGATCCACCATTTTCCTCGGTGGGCCAACCAAATTGAACCGTTGTCCCACCAATCACCACTATGCAAGCCATTATATTTAAAAGTGACCCACCATTCTCCACGGTGGGATAACGGAAAGGTATCGCGGCTCCACCGAACATGAGTGAGTTACTAGACTATGGAATTGGCTTTAACAAGTAACTATCCTGTGAATTTTGTTATGCTCAGCTTATTTTACAGAGTATAGTGGTACCGTACCCCTTTGCCCATCTTGTTGATGAGATATTTCTGGAAGACGGTCTTCTTGATTCCACTCAAATGTTTTCCGAGACCCTGTTCGTCGCTAGCAATCCAATGAATATTTCGAGCACGATGGGTCACCATGCACCTGGAAGAGCACCGTCAGTTCGATATGGTGGAGGTTAAGATACAGTACTCTACATGTTGACAATAGCATTATACATTGCTACTGATATGGCTTAAGTTAACCACCTTACAATTAGGCTAATATGACAGAATCACTCTTGTCATTATGAAGCAACAAGCTAATAAGATCAGGAAATTTCGCCTTTCAACATGATAAAATCAGGCAAACGCGAAGTGTCCGGGATGTAGTAGTAATGAAAAATTAATTGTAATATTAAAATGTTTTGCATAAAAATAATAATACTTGTAGTCGCCCCATGACCATATTGTGGTATTGCTTATCCGAAAACTAAAATTTCCAAATCGAAAAGATGTTTGCATACCAAGAGAGGTGGTTCTCAAGGAGTGCCATGTACGCAGTCATTGTCGCCCGATCACCGACCGACAACGAAGAATCGATGTCCTGCAAACAGCCAAATAAGCGTTCACTGAAGTAACTAATTGTAAGATACAATGGAAGAAAGTGAAGTCCCGTTGTTCTATACTTGTACACTAATAATGTGCAAATGCAGGCAGGCTTCATTTGCAGAATTCTGAGAACTTTGGTTTATTTTATTTTACTTTACCTACAAACTTTATATCGTTAAGCTTACCTTGTGGAATTCCTTCTTGAGCTGTTCGATGATGATATTCGAATCGGCGATTTCTCGTCCATTCAATTCGATGAACGGAATCTGGCCCTTCGAAGATCTCTTCGTCAATTCATTCGAAATATTCTTAAAGAAGGAGCATAGGCACTTCTTACGACGCCCGTATAGTCAGTCATATGCTTGCCGTGAAACATAGATAAATAAGTCACAGTCACGTGTTATTTTATGACCATTATGCCCATTTTCAGTCTTTCAAGCCTCATAAAACACCCAATTGGCATTAATATCACTAAGGTACCTACAGAAGTGCCGATCACACACAGGGAAGCTATGGTTAACGAGAAAATAGTACTACACTTTACAAAGTGATTTTACTCCTTCCTCAAATATGCATCTTATCAATGTCTAACATATTGGTCAGCCGTTATATTCCAACTACTAACTACATAACAATATTTATACATTTATGTAATTCTACAATTCTAGAGCAACTCTACATTAATCTTTTAATGAAGTAGAGCATTTACCGTATAAGGGATATCGGCCACTCTCAGCCAGGTTTCCATCTTCAGCGCATAGGGAGACGGAGTTGGTGCAACCGGAATTCGGGGGAATTGGACGAGATACACCATCCCCTTCTGCCAATCGCGCTTGACCAACGGCATCTGAGCAGAGTACGGTAGTAATGGGATACGGTAGAAAAGGGATACGGTAACACCGAAATACATCGAACCGAATCACACAACACCACGAACACGAACACGAACAAAACACCACAATCGTGCGAAGAATGTGATCATGATTATCCTTAATCTCACATGCAGTAAATAAAAGTTATTGATAACGTTGATCGAATTGTTACGTAACTATATTAACATACTACTAATTTTCTTCACTCGAATCAACTGCTGTAATATGTATAGACACACATAGTTTCTTTGCTGCACAAGAATGTTGAGTATTGATGAAGATATCTAAATGGTTACAATATTCAACTTATTGTTAGTAATGAAGAGTATTCACTCACAATACTATAGGGAAATGGCTAGAAGTAGGAAAGACAGGTGCAAATATGTATGCATACATTCACGACACCAGAGCATGTTAGCCTTGGAACCATTTTACTATACAAGAACACAGAAATGATTTAGAACAGAGAATCTTCTAGAAATCTGACATGCGGTGAAACAGAACAAAAAGAAACGCACGCCATCTACGCACACTTATCACGCATATGCACCCAATGCAGGGGGCGGAGTCTAACTGTCTTTGAGCAACCTCATGTACAAACAAATACATGATTATGTAAACTTTATAAGAATAAAAAACACTCAAATATCTAACTCCTTAACAGTGATAACCGTGCCTTCCATGGGAAAGATACCATACTTTATCAGGGTCCTGCCCGCAACACATACTGGCCAGTCCAGCACATAGCGATGTCATTCCTGAATATATAATATAATAAAGGTATAAAAATAGAGAATAAAGAACAACGGACGGCTTATCAAACAACGCGTTGATAGAACAACGCAAGGCTTATCAGAATTATCAGTTTTAGCGGAAAACCCCTTGTCTCCCAGCTTCATTTCTAATAATCGCCGAATTCAGCAAAAACGAAACGAAATTTACGTGGTACGCGAAAAACAACTCAAAATACTTGAACTATTATTAATTCCTGCAAACATAAAAACAAGGTTCAGTTCTCCTTATAAGACAACAACTACCTAACAATAAGAACGAGCAATGGAACAAGCATTCTTCTGCATTGCACGAGTCTATAAAGGTAAGCACGAGATCCAATGGCAGTCAATTGGCTCTGGCTAATGAAACAATAGTCATCGGAAGGTACGTGCCAGCACCAGTATGCCATGGCATCATCATAGCCACACACCAATACTACCATGTAGCCACGGAATAACGAGAAACACGTGCACAGTTCTTCCTATCACATGAACTGTTGCTTTCATGTTTCTATCCGCATATATAAATCTGTTGTAGTAACGTTATATTAGTTAATGCTTTATAAAAGAACAGAATGACTTAATTTAGGCTATTACAATGACACCAACAATATCACGGACAGAACAGTTGTTTCGAAGTAATTACCAATTAAGATGTATATTATTATTATTATTAGAACATGCCTTTGGTCCACTAAAACAGTTGAAATATGAGTAGGAAAGGTGCACGATGATGCATCCGCTGAGGACCCAAGTGATGGAAAAAAGTACACTTCGTGGATTCAGTCGTCATTTCCCTTACTACAAAACAGTTGAATAAACAGTTACTGAGTCATCGTTTGTTGATGCTACCATACATCCTCAACACGTTAGCACACTATACAGTTTGTAGCCTTACAATAACCCATATTTTTACAGTAACCTTACAGTAACCTATTCAGCGATACAAAAGTGGATAGCATTGTATTATGAAGTCGCTGTTTACGGGGCACAATATATCTCCTACAATACGGTAGAGTTACCAGCAGGCGAGATGCCTTGAATACGGGAGAATTTGTCTTTTGGTAGATTTATTGGTAGAAGAAAAGAAGACTAATAAAGCGAGGGAAATTCGCTTATGAACAGTGCGAACTGACTGATGACCGTGTGACCGAGGAAACAAGAAAATGTTAAGTGCCGAGGGAAAACGAACAATTCCTTTCCCACAATCAATCCATTTAGGAAATGATGGCACATACAAAAGAGGGGGACAAGAGCATGCACAGAAGAAGACAGTTACCAATGAGGGAAGAAAGTCTCTTTCTAGTTTAATACATATGTAAAAGAATATTTAATGTAATGTAATGTAAATAAAGGCAAAGAGAATAGTTATTATCTTCATTTGCAGTCAAGCAGGTTCAAATTATAGTTAGCAAAATGAATGCAAATACTTCCTGCATATTCGTAGTTTGTAGCTCAAATGATTGTTTTTCTGCTTCCATGGAAATGACAATCCACAAAACAAAGAACTGGTGCATGTTCAATTTTAGCTCGAATAAAATGGAAATTTGTTCTAAACGAAGGTTTCTATGTCTCAACAGTTGATAACTTATATGTTAATTACAAATACAAACTCCGTTCACTTTATAAACTAATCAACTTATAAGTGAAACTACTTTCTTGTAATGATCAAGCCGGCGAGTACCGCCAGACTGTAAGGAACAGTCACAGTTGTTGTCAGTTTCCGGTGGCGGATGTTCTGTGGGAAGTTGACTTGGACAACCAAACACCATCCTCTATTCAGCGGGTATTCTCGGACCAACCCGGCAACCTCTGTGTGCGCTGTTCCACCGCCACCTTTGATCTTCACAAGTACATAGATCGGCTTTCAACGTTAACCTTTTAGGATTATTTTCACAATTATGATACCTGAGTAAGTACAATTAGTTGTTATTTATTGAAAGCAGGACGAAGTTTCAAGCTTCATCTCGTCTTATTGTTAGAATTCTACGCTTAAGAAATCGCTTTGTTTGGCTAGTTAAAGGGGATCAGAAACCGTGAATCCTCGGTGACAAAAAACACAACTTTCTTATATAGCTATCTCCCTAACAGAAGTGGCGGGTAGCTTACACACGTAATTTTACTAACACAAAACAACGGTCGCTCCTTCACAACTATTTTTCTTGAAAGAAATGCACACGCATTTCCGTTTCCAGACACCGTTGAAAGAGGAAAAGCACATTGTAGGAACATGAGACTCACATGATAGCCGTCTATAATCACAGAGAAATGAGCAGAGAGTAACAATCTCTCTTATCGCTGATTATAAATTATAGTGAATATATTTCTACTTCTTTTGACGAAACACTAGTACTAATCAAAAAGTGTATTTATACAGGTTAGTCTTACTTGTAGAAACAACAATAAGAAAATTTACCCAGACACAAAAGCAGAAAATACTTTTATTATCAGTACGAACAGTAAGAACTGTACTGATACCAAATGCAATAACTGCGAACTTCTCGTTACTGTTATTATAAGTTGTGGATGGATGAGGAAATATTTTGGCAAGAAAGGAAAACACTTGGTGGCAAGAAATACCGACCTGGTATTTGTCTATGTACTGGAAATAGATCTCAACAGTTTGTTCCTATCCGGAGCTCCTTTGCAACCAAACAGCAGAGATACCTAGGCTACAGGGAAACAGCTGAATAGAATGGGAAACTTTTAGAGAACAACAATACTGATTTACAAACAATCTATAGCCGAAACAAGTTTAGTATTATAGTTGAAAATAAAAATTACGTATTTCTAAATCAACGGACTTCGTCATCGAACACGACTGCATATGCGCGCATGGGTTCCATTTCAAGCATGTTTCAATTTCAAAGCAAGCAAATGAAAATGGAATTCCAAAAGCACACGCAGAAATGCAAGAATTTGTAGACTGACGTGGAGTACAAAAAAAGATTGTAAAGGAATACTAACAAGAGAATAAGTTCATATTGAAAATGAAACCGAAAACACTAATTGTAAGATTCCTTTTATGTTTCAATATTAAATCTCTGCGTGAATCGCAAGTCTCATCGCTGCTAGGCAATTTCCGATCAGCAGATAGACAAAGAACAACAACGGAATTAGAAACGCCAGTTGAAAAAAAGAGGAACAAATGGGGGGAAAAAGATTCACTATCACTGATACAGAGCAAACAGACGCACGTGGGGAAGCAGTAGCATTAAGCACAAGCTGAAAAACTGCAAATACATAATGTAAAATGAATGACGCAGTAAGTATTGTAAAGAACAGTTAAATTGCATTAGCATACGGTTAGACAAATTTCGAACTTTAAAAATATATTATAGCTTGATAAAAAACGAACAATAAAAAACTTCTACTAGATCTGGCTATGAAACATGAGCAACTATATAACACAAATATGAGTAATATGTAAGAATCACTGACGGATAAACAGACAAACGCCTTACAATTGGCTGGTGTCATAATAGTAGATAACAAAAATCTTACTTATTGTTATAATAGTGGATAAAAGGCTGCCGTTGTCGATCTCCCGAAGCTTGAAGCTTGAATCCGGCAATGGGCGTCGTTCCTGGCTATTTTATACGTGCACTCCGTCTAGTTTGCTACCCTTTCACCCTGCACCTTTCAGATAGAAACTACGAGGAAAAGAGGGAGAGAGAGCGAGAGAGAGTGAGAGAGACAGAGAGTGAGGGAGGGAATTGGAGGGAATAGACCAATGAACAGAGCTAGACTTACAATCATAAGGACAAGCATAAACTCACTTGGTTACCGAACAAGATACAGACAACCTTCGAACAACAAAATGTCAATAGAAACAACGATAAGGAAGAAACTCATGTGGCTGGTCAGAGAGATAATGGTATCTACTATGTTCCTCCTCTATCTACTATGTTACTCCTCTACGAGCCCGCTGTTGTCTTTTCATCTTCTTCAGTTTGAATGGCCTTTTATTATCATAAAACCAATGTATAAAGGTTGCAGAGATGTCAAAAAGAGCAACTTTGTCACTATCAAGAGCTCACCATAAATGCCAGTGCTGTATGGAATGTGTTTTAGTGGCAACCACCGTTCTTCCTATATCTAACAATAAAGTATTTCTCGTTACAATCAAGTATACTTTTTTGTTTTGATAATTAATGGGCTAGACTTATTCCTAACAACAAAATGCAATCATCGTTCCTTTATAATCTATGACCACGTAGTCTATAAATAGTGTCTATTCAGTGAAAAGGTAAATATTCCAGTGCTTTTCTGTGCAAATTGGCCAGTTTTTTTCCAACTGCGTGCGTTTTTCAAAGTCGAAAATTTATATTTTTGCTGACATATAACATAATGCACAGCAGAAGTGCAAAATATTAGCAAAACTACAAAACAAGTTGAAATCATAGATAACAATAAGACGCATGCGGATGTTCATAGTCATTTGCTGACAATGGTACACGTGAGATTTGAAATTCGGAGAAGAAACATTGTGTACTGCACAGAAGGCTATTCAGAGAAAACTAAGCTTCAACAAATAAGCCTGAATTGTGCTTGATTGTTTAAAACATTCATTTTTTCAGTGCTAAGTATGATATTTCGTACCTTATATTTCAGGAAATGAGGTGCCATGTTCTTCCAAGAGGAGGTGTGGATCATTATTTCCTCACTGTACCCACAGCGTAGGTTCACGAGAATATGATATCAGAACGGCGTCCATCGGGTGCCAAGCGAGATAAGAACTGACAAAGCACAAGAAACAACGGTTGCAACAAAAATTTTCTGTTCCCCACATTTCTTTATTTTTCAGTTACAATAAGTATCTTAAAAGAACAAGTATAATAGTTGCACAGCAGTTAGAACACTTATTGTATTGTATTTCTAAAAGCATGTCTTGAGGAAAAACAGAATCGACACCTCTTTCTTTATCATTGTATTAAATGTATTATGTATATGTAGGAAAACAGTGTTAAGTTGAAAACTTTATGCATAATCGGCAGTTTGCTAGCGGAATGAACGGAACAAATAGTAGTATACTATAACATATGTTTTGCTCTGAAAATGTGCCAAATTGTGATATTCAACATGATCCCTCCCATAACACATTTGAATGAAATTATTCCTTCTTGGTGTTTTCCAATGAGAGCGTCTTGAGGAGTTCGTCCCAGTCCGGCCAATATCGATCCTTCATACGGAAAATGAACGCTTCCAGATTCGGACACGCCTCTTTCAAGTGTTTCTGCAATCAGTATGGTCATTTATGGTCATTTTCTAGTCATTCTTTGGTCAGTATGGTCATTTTCTGTTAAATTGTTACAAAATTAAGTTCATCATCATCATTATTTATATTTACAGAAACATATAACACAATAACAAGCGACGGTGGCTTAGTTACAGTTATAGAAAAGCATCGTATCATCTTACATAAAAATAAACTATAGAGAGCAAACTATATACATAAAATGTCTTGTTAGCATACCTTGGGGACGTCTGAGATCAGTGGAGTGTAGTACAGTTGTGCGAGTTGTCCGAAAGCAGTGCAGTCGAACTGAAACAGCTTGTCTTTGTAAAATTTTCTCATCAAACAAAATAAGAACGTAATAATAGTAAATGTAACCATAACTATTGTAATTTATAACTATACTACTACTACAGATCTTCTTCATAATGAATTTTTTCATGCTTTCCTAAATTATTAGACAAACACTAATTGTAAGACAGCAGTCCAACTGACCGGCAAGGGATACAGCCATAGTGCTACGAAATGTCTTCCCCTATCCGCATACAAAACAAATTCGACTTTTCTTCCCGTCATGTATATGAATTGTAAAGAAAACTTTGTAAATTGTGTTTTCCTAGTCGTGAGATAAAGTTCTTTCTACTCTGACCGTCGTACATCGACGTGTCACTTTTTTTATTTTTCGGAAACGAGGTGACCCTTTAATACAGAACGGCCAAAAACGGGGTGCCTATTGCAAATTTAGGCTCATAAACGGGAAGCTTAAGGTATCCCAACACGGGTGCCCTGGTGTTTTCAATAACGTTTTGTGCTGACCGTGGTTGGTTTGGTTCCGAAGAAGAAGTCCTTGTTGCCAAGGAGGACGGAGAGTGCATTGAGGTTCTCCTTGATGATCTCGTCCACCTCGGTGGGAGAATGTCTTCCTGTTCCTTGCGCGAACACTGCCCCCGTTATCTAAACTTAGGAGGTCAGCCTGACTATTCAAATTTGTTTTGTAAAAAAAAACTTTCAAGAACACATGCTGTACTGTGTGAATAAAGTTTCCTGAAGAGAAGTGTACATATATCATATACGAATGACTCATATTATATGTTATTACTTACAAAATATAATATACGAGGTAAGAGTAACAAATAATAAAGCAAGTGAAAGGGTGACCCTCTTCTGAAGTTGTTTGCTGAAGAACTTCTGGAATGCGGTTTTCTTGAGTCCAGAGAAGTGCTTGATCATTCCATCTTCAGTGGCGAACCAGTTGTGACGAGAACGATTGTAGGCGAGGCACCTGCAGAAGTCTCGTTATTTCTGCCTAACAATAAGAATTCTTTGGATACTACCATACACAGACAATAGTGTTCCTTGGGACGTTGAGTCACCCCGCATTGGGTTTGCTTCTCTATATAAAGCACCCCACAAATTAACCGCAAGATATATGACCCGGTAGCACAACTTGATTCTGTGTAGGTCAAAAAGAGGAACATGCCTTGTCCATGTATGGATCCTCATTGTTCTTCTTCCTAAGACCATGTAAAAACCAGAGTTTAAGAGAGTGTTAAATAGTGATAAGTAAGATAAACATGATATGAAAAAGCATAAGTGTTACTTATCGTTAGTATTTTGGAGACAGCCAGTTTTTTCATTCCCGCATTCGCAGGGATTTATGTCTGGATTGGACAAGCCTTAGCCTGGGTGCCCAGTAGTGTACCGCCCCGAGTTGACTCGGCTCATACAATATTCACACTGTGACCAATCACAGTTATTTGAACATCTTGTGAAAGGTTTCTATGGAAATTTGCATCTAGGGTGTTTCTAGTACAACATTTTGGACATCCAGTACCTTAGTCACAAGTCAGGAATATGTGTGAGTCGACTACACTAACGACAGTGTTACGTGGACGCTGGGGAAGATTGAAAACATGGTTACCTTATTCTCACCACTACCCTCATTTCTACCTAATTATAACAGTGATTAACTATAAAAGATCATAAAGTCAATCTTAACTGTAAGAGTATGGCAATATAGTTGTAAGAGAGCTACCAGAAGAGATTGTTCTCGAGGAGAGCCGTATAGGCAGTGGCACTCGCCCGTTCGGATGTTGTAAGATGCGCATCCAGATCCTGTATTTAGAGTATTTTAGGAGGTGTAGAAGTAATAGCGGGACTCTCCTGCAGCTCATTAAATTAAATATTCGGTGAAGCTGCAATCTACCGTTTTTAACAGCGAGAAAAGCATTCAATCGTACAGTGGAAGTGGAAATACAAATGGTCCATCATTCACCAAGATGTGATCACCGTAGCAAAAGGCAGTCTATGAAGACGTACCTTGTGGAACTCCTTCTTGAGGTGTTCGATGATGAAGCTCGTATCGGCGATCTGCCGTCCGTTCAATTCAATGAACGGAATCTGACCTTTCGACGACTTGATGTTGAAGTTGTTCGAGATGTTCTGGAACGAAATTCGACGTGAACTGACTGTGCAGCTTTTCAGAGCAATTATTTGTGCAAGTGAAGAGTAAAATACTTGTTGAAATCAGCTTGTAAATTAAAGCAACTTATAGAAAGAAAATTATATTCAATACTGAAGGTCGCTGTTCATTGTTTAGTGCTGCAGCGTTTCTATAGAATACCTCATTGTTGAGCTTGATATTTGAGCTTATTGTTAGGTAGAAAATGAGTGACTTAAACACTCAAGAACCTTTGAGGCTTATTTAATGGTTTTTTTTACTCTGAATACTTACAGAATAAGGAACGTCGGTGACCCTGAGCCATGTTTCCATCTTCAGGGCAAATGGGGAAGGCGTGACGATGCAGCCCGCACGCGGAAACTGCACCAGGTACACGTGGTCCTTCTGCCAATCTCGTTTGAGAAGACGGTTTGCCGGCATTGCTGCAAGTTAACTAGTTAGTATGTTTAATATATACATATACATATGTAATGTAAAAATGATATAATGAAGAAGTTGTTTAAGTAAATTAAGTTATTAAACATAACAATAAGAGAGATATATCAATAACTAAAAACCAGAATAAACACAAACTTGTTAGGAAGCATTGCGACTTATTACGATGTATGTATAATTGTGTATATTGAAATAGGTGAAAAATATAGAAACATTTTCTAGAACCAAAGATATCTCAAGATAACGTACAAAGGCACGGCAGACCCTTGCAAACGACGTGATCCGTTCTATCAACAGAGAAAATGTGATCAATACAACGGCTATTACTTATGTATTATATATGTGTGTGTTCAGTTTCAAAGACCGAATGGCAAGAACTTATCATGTTAAGGTTAAAGAACAGCTGAAACGCATATTTTATTGTTTGGCAACTGTATAAGGAAATAGTGCTTTTTGCTTCCGAAAATTCACCTCCTTAAATAACAGCCTTGTTTTGCCAAAAACCTTACAAATGTTCACTATATCTACTACATTTTCAGTATTTCTTATTCACAATATATAATATTATAGAAAAGTGTGCTACATATTTCCACTACTACAAAACTACGTAGCTATTGAGTACCTCCAAGTGCTGGTTGTAAGATAGACAGGACAGAGATCCATCCGTAACAAAACACAAAGGCGTAATGATAAGCTCGTCGATCAGTATATGGTGATATTCTAGGTCAACTTATGCCTGGAGGCGACAGCTTGACGAGCTCCGCTTCCCTGTCGATCAGGGTTACCACACGAGTGTACACTCTGTGTGGTCCATTTCGCATTCCCCGCTCAAGTATGTCGCAGCAGCTTCACAAACAATCGCTTCGGTTTGAAAGCACGTGTGGCAGCAGCAGCAACAAACACAGTACAGAGAATGGCCGACTATTCGCTATCAAGGATATGCCAACGATCTCTGGTCTGATCTCTGGTCTGATCATGAGTATGATCTGGCAATAAGAATAACTGGAAATATAATACAGGTGTAAGGTTTTTGGCGATACAATAACATAACATACACACTGTGACCAATCAAAGTTATTTCAACATCCTGTAAAATGCATCTATGGAAATTTGGACCTTCTGAAGCATTTCCAGTACAAAATTTTCGACATCCTGTACGTTAGTCACAAGTCAGAAAAAGCTTTAAGTACAATGTTGTTATTAAGCTTGGCATGAAATAAAAGAACAATGAAACAATAAGTTGATATGTATGTATGGATTAAAAGAGATCGAAGGTACGAAGTGACTACAAGGTATTGGGCACATGAGAGAGGGCAAGGTTAGGGGGGGGGAGAGGATGGAACCAATCAGAAAGAGAAGGGAAAGAATAGAAAGGATGGAGAAGGTCGATTCCGATCATTAAGGGCCGATGCCGGTCAACGCATTCGACAACACCGAGGGCACGCAGTACTCTCTAGTTATCATAGTGCAGAGCTAGCACTTGCTAGTTGTAGTGGGGCACAGTTAGCACTTTCTAGTTCTCATGATGCAGAGTTAGCACTTGCTAGTTATCGTGTAGCACAGTTAGCACTTTCTAGTTCTCATGGTGCAGAGTAAGCACTTGCCTGTTGTTGTGATGTACACTTATTGTTAGCATAATACTTGCTAGTTGTCATGAGCACAGTTTGTGCTTGCTAGTTGTTGTGGTTCTTATGTTTCTCAAATTATTCATATTCATTATAATGTAAACCGTTATTCTTCCTTGCAAGATAAGTGCGCTAAACAAACTGTATGCACATATAATGTTCAAGAAGATTCTAGCATCTTATTGTTAATATGCACGATCATTTGCAATTAGCGATAATTGATAAGGTGATATGTGAGTACAGATTGACATGACAGACGATAATCAATGGGGAATTGATGGGATGGAAGTGTGTACTCCTTTCTGCCAACCAACAGATCAGAGGAAACGGCCGATACGGAAGGCGGATTGTGTGTTTTGTGTGTGCACAGACTGAGTTGCCCCCTGAGGGGGGACACCCCCCCCTCCCTTCTGGAGGGACCGTCTCTTCTCTCTTTTGCTATAGTCTGACCGACAATGACCACATGTTTCGAGAGCTAGAAGATACCATCAGCTTAGAATTTGCTTGTACCGTACAAACCTCAAGAACTCCTCAGAAAATTTGTTTAGTGTTTTAGACAATCCTTAGTGCCTGAGTGTATATAACACTCATTTTCTCATTATGATAAAAAAATTGCACTGAAGAAAATTAGTCTTTTCAACGTCCCAGCACTGTTTAGGCTTAGGCTTAGTTCAGACGTATAATATTTTCTCGTTGTGCTAAAATTACATGCCCTAACAATAAGAACTGGCCATCCTTCTGTCATTTACTCCTTGATCAGTGTGTGCTTGCAGTTGCGAAGAAGAAATGTGAGGAAACAAACAAAACGTAAAGCGGGCAGCACGTGGTCTTATTGTAAACACATAACAAGAGGTCAACGAAGAGTTTGGCAGGGCAGATGGCATTTGACAGAACGGCGGCTCCCAGTCATACTTTCACTGACTCATCTTTACCAATCAACAGCTGGGGATTGCCAATGGAGAAAGGAGA
>JACMIJ010000473.1:0-19023 GCA_014805365.1 Koerneria luziae
GGGCGGGGCCAGCAAGAATGAGCAGCGAGACATCCGTCGTTGAGCCTCTATTCTGGACCTGATCTTCTTCTTTACTTTAAAAATTATGTTTATTTCAAAGTAGTTAACGTTCATAAAGCGGGTAAATCATTCAAGTATAACCATATTTGTTCGGTATTCTTTATCTTGTTGATCTATTGTTGAGGACATGATTGTAGTCAGCAGTAACTCAGTCAGTAAGTACTTATAGTTGGAAATGCACCAAGCTGATGGAATCGCATCCTTACATAACTAATACACTTCTATGACTTCTAGCAAGCACAAAACTAGTTGACTTTTCTATATCCCAGGAGCATCCGCTACATTGGCCCCATTCTAGTGCGACAACAACATCACATTATGTGCTCGATGAACCTAAGAATCTTCAAAGCATAGACCAACATGTATAGTTTGCGTGACCGTGGGAGTTTTTTGTGAAACTGCCACCCGCTTTGATCAGGCAAAAAATAACAGAGGACGGTCGTAATAGAAGAAGCTTTGCTATTTTTAACTTACAGCGTTCTAGTTGTAAGCGTTTTTTTTGTTCCATTTTTATATTGTTTTATCTAATACGATCAGCCTCGTACAGTTGACTAACGGGCAGTTCCGCACCGCGTTTTGAAGCTATTAATAGATCGCTAGTTGAAAATTTTCATATTTCTTTGTTCTACCTTCAAATTCCTTTACGTTTGTATGAAAATGATCCATTAGATAGGTGATCATGTAACGCTTTGGCAAGTAAGTGAACTTCGACATCCTGTACGTTAGCCAGTATTGTTGTAAAGCATTGTTGCTGTAATTGATGAAG
This sequence comes from Koerneria luziae, assembly GCA_014805365.1. Classification (NCBI taxonomy): domain Eukaryota; kingdom Metazoa; phylum Nematoda; class Chromadorea; order Rhabditida; family Neodiplogasteridae; genus Koerneria; species Koerneria luziae. The sequence goes on from JACMIJ010000473.1 coordinate 827, forward strand.
CATCTTACTACACTCGATCGTATGTCTCCTACTTCCAGTGACGGTATACGGTTTATATCTTGCGGCACGCGACTAATTGTAAGAGAGGGTATTACCATGGGCGCTACAACGGCGCCAATCGCCTCTATCGCACTCGTGCTGTTAGCGGCCGTGAGCAGCGTGTTCTGCACAAACACAATCGGTAAGCGTTGCTAGAAATAAGTATTTGTAGAACTAATTGTAAGAACGATTACTATTAGAATATCTTACTCCGTTCCATAGAAATATCCGACTGTCCCAATAAAACTAAATCTTATTGTTATGATTCTTTCCACGACATAGTTTACTAGCAATTCGCTAACTTTTTCATAATGGGGAACTCCACGCCGAAATCGAACCCAATACTCGGTAATTATGGGGGGAAACCCTTAACATTTCAAGTGATTCCAAAAATTCCAGGACACTGCGGCGAGTGCGCGTACGGCATTACCGATGACTGCACGAACTGCACGATGGCAACGAGCACCGGAGACTGCGCCTTCGACTGCGGTCCCGGATACATTCGGACTATTGTAGGTTTGGTCAGAATGATCGTTGCAGACCAGAAATGGTGTGCACCTTTCCATCTGTTGTTGGTTATTTGTCTATGTTTATGTTTATCGCACAATCGATATCTTTTTCTTATATAATGGTTATTAGGCTCATAAAAATGCAGAATAAACTGTTCCGATAGCAACGAACAAGTACATCTCCTTGCTCATAGGCAAACATTTCTTTGAATACTCAAGTGAACGTTTCGTTACGAACAAAGTACTACAAGATATAACACGCAACTTTCTACCTGTTTTACTTTCTCACCCATCATTGCCCACGCATGTTTACGTCAAATATACCGTACAAATACAAATACACGTAGCTATATTGCATTTCTCACTTCTCGGAGTATTTCGTGAGCTGCATATGTACCGTAACCCCTTCAGTCCTGTGGTACGAACACAATCGTGCACCTGATAGCCTGTTCGGACGAGGGATGGACGCAGTTCAACTACACCTGGCTGTCTGGGGGTGATGGTCAGTACGCCTTCGACTACTACTACACCGAAGGATCGCTGTCCTGCGACACACTCACGTGTTACTGTACGTCTGCCTTGATATACAGCTGTTTGAAATATTCTCTGAGTGACACGTAGCATAGATCACACATAGTATATACCATCGATACAATTGACTCCGTTCTGTACAAGTATCAGACTGTGGCTGTATCCTGATATCTTATTGTTAGGTTTCTCAATGCGCCACAATTTACGGTGGTGCACATGATTATGATTGCAAGATTCTATGGTCTACAAATTATGCAAGACACGTTAAGCCCACTAATTGATATTTCAAAGCCTAAAACTTGCAATACTAACACAAAAACGCATGTTTACTGGTTACGTACAAATTTGAGTGCAACAATAAGAACAATTCTGTTTAGTGTATCCTCCGCCAAATGAAACCACCACCGCTGCCACAACCACTCCGGGTGGTACCACCTCTACCGCCGCAGACACTACCACAATGGCTACGACCACTGATTCTGGCACCACTTCCTCTGCGGCTGATACTACTACCATTGCAACTACTACCACCACTGCCGTTGGCACAACAGCCAGTACCGATTCTGTAACTACCACGTCGAATGATGCAACAACGACCTTGCTTGAGGGCTCTTCTACTACGGGTTCCATCGGTACAACTGCTTCCGGTGGCATAACAACTTCTGGCGGAGCAACCACATCTGGTGGCTCAACGGCATCCACTGCCAGTGCAACCACAGTTTCCGGTGCCACCACTGTATCTACTGCCAGTGATGCTACAACCACTTCCGGTGGTGCAACCACCTTGGCTGGTTCTACGGCATTCACTGCCAGTGCAACCACATCTTCTGGTGCAACCACTGTATCCATTGCCAGTGATGCTACAACCACTTCTGGTGGTGCAACCACAACGGGTGGTTCTACGGCTTCCACAGCTGAAGCCACCACTGGTTCCGGTAACACTGAAACAACTATTAGTGGTGGAAGTTCGTCGTTCGGAGGAACAATTTCCACCTCAACAGCAGGATCAGATGGCACAACCAAAGGTGGTAGCACGAATACCGCAGGATCTTCAGCAGGATCAGCAGGATCAACTACAACTGCATCCTCTGCGAGTCACAAGGGATCGACCTTCACGTCCACCGGACCACCCAGTCTATCGACGGACGGTGCCATCGATGACAGCACTATTTCGACTGATGTAACCGAATCGCAGGCGACTGGATCCACTAGGACTGATTCAACTTATGCGTCAGTAAAATTAGGTAAGTAAAGTTAAACAAAGTTCTCTCTGAATCAAGGCCTCATAGCCTGTGGGGCAGTCTTGAAGATAAAGTTGGGTACTCTTATTGTTAGGATAAACTTATTGTTAGACATTGAAGATCACTACTGTCACAGAGCTGAGGATGTAACGTTTAGCTTCTTCATCGAACTCAGTGTCTGGTACCATTCCGAGTGTGACGACGATCGTGTCAACAGTAACAAGCCAACCGGGAGGTATATGCTTGCAGTTTTATCCTAGTGGAAAGTTGGTAACTGCGATTGCAATTCTCACATGCCGATCAACTTCAGCATCAACGATGACAGGAACCGGCTCCACTCTGTCCGGATTTTCTCCGGCGCCAGTGACTCCAACTGGATCGGCAACAGCAAGCAGCTCGAGTCCTGACAATGGTTCTCCAGCTCAGCCAATATCGCGTAAGCACATTGTGTTGTGGCAGTCGAACCTCCACTTTGATAGTATACTAATATGTCTCCAGTGAGCTGTCCTGTAACCCTTTGCACTGTAAATGGCCATCGGAACTCTTGCTGGAAACAAAGGGGTTTACTATCATGGCTGATATTTGCACAATCACGCGTTCAAGCGTTGGTTTTAGGTTGGTCTTGGTGATCCTAATGCCGCGAAAATACTGTATCCTGGCCTAGGCCTTACACCAGCCTCACACATTATTGGTCAATCTTTGGCGTGAATAATTGCACCTGAACTAGACCTTCAAGTGAAGAGAGGAGGAGGAGTTGGGAGGCCATTCACTAGAGAGATCATGCCAACGACCAATGAGAGCACACGGAGCGTCCAAGACACTTATTGTCAGTCTCGCTCTCTACTCAAAAGAGGCCGGAAACCGTCAGCTTTTGCTTATGTGTATTCCTTTTGCTTATTCATTCTTCTCTGTCTGTTCGCTGTCGTGCGGCGCGTTCTTCATATGCTCTCGCCCGACTTCGTCCCTCAGAGGGAATCCCATGCACGCGGCCTTTGGCAAGCCTAGCATGGTATACGCCTAACCGAAGGACATTGCCTTACACTTCCACGTCAAAACCACCATCAATTCGAGGATCAACAAGGAGCAGAGGTCAGGCATAGGAAATGGGAATCCCGGGGTCGTTTTCTTCATACCAGGGACAGGTTGTCCTGCCCTAGCAGACGGCTACAGTCATCCGCTATAGCCTTCCCTCCGAGACGACTCTCCTTCCCCTCTTGCCACCACCAATATCAACAACTCTCGTACGAATGAATAACTAACAATGACGCTGGATTCATAAGAAGATGCCTTCGATCGGCATGGTAACTACCATGATACCGATAAATATGTATGTATGTATGTATTCCTTGAACACAAAAGTTGCGGGTCAATAAAACACTCATTATGGACTCATTTTGAGCGAATGACATGACGGTTTCCGGCCTCCTTCAAAGTAGATGGTTGAGGAAAAAAATCCGTTACATTAACCACAACAAGTTTACTTCCGTTGATCTGCAGTACCTAATTAGCATTCGACAACAAAGGTTTCACTCGCTGAAACAAAAGAATATGCTAATTTGAGACCGGCAGAAGTTGCGCTGTCTCAGCATGTTGTGTAGAGTATTACACTAACAATAAGATGCGTTGGAAGTTGGAACAAAACCGTACAGTATCCACAAGATTACTACGTTACGGTGGATGTGCAACTTGAAGGAGCTGCAAACCCGTTATCCCGTGACCGCAGAAGTGCATGTACAAGAAACTCAAAATTCTATGAGGGGGAAACACAAATGAATAAGGAAATGATGTTTTTTGCCTCCGTGTAATCACGGTTTCCGACCGCCTCTGCCTACACCAACAACTTCAAAACTTTGTGACTCGTATGATCTTGTTCAGAACCACGATGTTCCCCCTTCACGAATGCTGCGAACATCACCTTCTCTTCGAGATGCACCGTACTCGATACACTCGCCATCTGCAACAATGATCCGACTCTACCGTTGTGCACATGCTCGGCAAACTGGACCGGTGTCTACTGTGGAATTAGTATGTCTTTTCGTCATCAGAATCTTATTGTAAGTATAGGACTCACGAATTTATCCGATAAGTTAGCGGGCACAAAATTGCTGTGATTACACAGTTATTCGTTGTTATACGTACCCGGTGGTACTCAAATATTCCTGTTAACTATGGCCGAAGACATGTATTTGAATTTCGTTATCGGAACAGTTTATTTTGCATTTTCGTGAGTCTAATAATAGACATCAGCGATCACAATGCGCATAAAACCATACATTAGAGAAGATAGCAAAACACAAAAGAGATATGTGAAAATATTATAGTACTCACGAAATTGTCCGATATGTCAGATATGCAAAATTGCTGTGTTTAGTCAATTGTTCGTAATGAAACGTTCACTTGCGTATTCAAAAACAGTTGTTGACTATGGAAGATAACATGTATTCCTTTGTTGCTATCGGAACAACGTCAGATATGCAATGGCCAATGGCCAATTCGAGAAATCCATTTTCGTGAGTCTAATATATCAAAAGAATACTTGTTACGTGTAGAATAGATAAATAAGGAAACTAAATAAAGAGTTTATTCCGATGTAGGAATCTATTTATGAACCATTGTTTGAGTAAACAATAGAGCTCGTTGGATTAGAGTAATTAGTTCTACTTGTTTTTGTAACCTAAATTGACGAGTACATTATGACAACAAGGATTGTACATGCGCTGGATCATGAAAGAGAGCCTGTTTAGGAATTTCGCAGCTGCTGACAGTCGGAGAGATGATGGGGACGGACCAGGACACAACGAAGAAAGTAGGTTGCCCTTCGCTCAACGAACAACCGTCTGGTCAAATATTATATCAGACTGTCGGTGTATGATCACATCTTATTGTTAGGTTTCTTACCAATTACACAAATTTGCTGAACTATTTAAATATTTCACAAACTTTTCAACCTTCTATGAACTGTAAAACAGTTCAATGCGCTTAATATATAGTGATAGTCGGGTATTTTTACAGAACGGAATCAGAAATGCCAATAATATATATCACTAGGACTCTGGAACAAATCAGCGGTTCGTCCATTGTTCTTCCATTTATATTTTTCTTAACATAACTTTTTATAGTTTGTTGAAACCTCAACGCCGACCGCGATCACGGTGAATCTGCCAGCTATTATCAGTTTCCTGACACCCGAACAACGAAAGGCAATGAGCTGGACGACCGGCGATATGTTCAACTACGCCAGCTACGAAGAACGAACGCTGGATCTGGAGTAAGTCTGGCATCTTCTATGCAACTGACAAAGTGCGAAAATGATATCATGATTCCATACTTAAAGGTTCAGGAAACCGTATATATCATAGTTCCCATTCGCACAAAAGTCATTTACACGTGCAGTTCTGCTACATATTACAGAACAGCGGTTTCACAGCTCATTGTCAGAACAAAAACAAACATGTTCTACGTTCGGTTTCTCCCTTATTGCTATTCCGGATTTTGCTGTTCTCATTGTCAGCACCGACCTCTACGTCATCAATGATCCATCGCTTGGGAATTGTTTCTCCTTCAATCACTACAATTCGACTGCCGTTTTCAAGGCTCGAAACACTGGAAGGAAAGGAGGTCGGTTCTGTTTCATGCTAAAACATAGTTATTGATATTGTAATATTACTTAATTATTGTTATGTTATCTGCATTTCCGCTGCCACTGTAACCACCGTTATTTTGTTCTTTATTTGTTTACCGCTGACCACAACACCTACCCAACCAAGATGTCATTCCTCCAGGGTAGACAATTGGTAGTGCCATTATCATGCACAGTAATTGGTCCGTGTGAATGACTGGGCACCTTCGGACTTAATAGGCCCTCAACGTCCTGGTCTTCTCAGGACTACCCGTAAGAATACGGAAGACTGCCTTTTGCCGCAACGCCTCAATCGTCAAATGTTGATTCAGAAACTGAAATTCGTAAACTAACAGCATTTTCCCATTACAAACACTTCAGGGTTATTCGTTTCTCTGCGTATCTCACAGTCGGAATATCTTCCCTGGAGCGATACCGCGGGCATATCCGTTTTCATCCATCCGAGAGGAAGCGATATCTTCGTCGAGAGCCCACGGCATAACGTCGCTCCGGGATATCAGGACAGACTGCGGCTGGTGGAGGTTTGTATTATTGGCATACCTGACTCCGTTCTATACGCATATCCGACTGTCGCTACATATACAATTTTATAAATTTCTTCACAATTCATAGCCGGTTCACAAACTTGTGAAATTATTTTTGTGAAAAAAATTGAACCTTCTTCCGCCGATCTACGATAGCTCATTTGTTCACGATAACTCTTAGCAAATTTGCGTAATTGGTAGGAAATCTAACAATAAAATTTGATCGTCAGCGACAGTCGGACAGTTGTACAGAACGGAGTCAGGTAAGCCAGCAGTAATTTGTGCGATAGGTCTAATGAACAGCAGTAGTGAATGAATGATCAGTTAGAAGTGTGATCGTAGCGAGTTTCGTACTGAAACACCAGTCAGTTTCTCTTGTATGGATTTGAGTATTTGAAGATGTCCAGCCTGTTGGGTAATGTTGCAGATGTATGTACTAGCGCTGCGCCATATTCACAATGGCTGGGTATCGCGAGTTACTAACAATAAGCGACTTCTATTTTAATTTCATGAACCTAATAAACAAATACTACATATCACAGCACGTTGCTTCCACCTATATACAGTATCTTATTTGCATACGATAACAATGACGTCGCTTTCTATGACAGTAGAGTATGCACGTTTGGGACCCGGAGAAATTCCACTGTTTCAACACGATGTTGTGATATGTGCTGATATTGCTATTGCAGGCGTCAATTTCCTTGACGAACAACGAAACGTGTGTTGCGGACAAATCGCAAGCGAACTCGTACTACTTTTCCGGCGACTACAGCACTGACGTGAGTCACCTATTCTGCGTCCACAGCCTCTTAACGCTGTTCATGTACCGCCGATCCGAAATTTGCATACTTTTTTGTTCTTTCTAGAAATTCCTTTGTGTTGTGTATGCATGTAAATGAGGTAGACAAAACCGAGAGTCATGAAACCGGAATAGAATTGTAATGTTTGTATTAATTGACATAACGTGGAAACGAGTACATTTAGTCATAGTAGTGATCACACCATGCCAAATGGGTACACGATTTGTATATCCTATTGTTCTTGTGAGTCTTTGTTGCCGTATGCACATGAGGTATTGTAGACCGGTCCCGTGATGTAAGATTTCAACTTAGGGCTGCTATCGCTCATGCTACCAGGATTCGGCATACAAAGCTTGCAACTGCATCGATCCCAGCTATAACGGTCCCTCCGACAAACCTTCTTGCAACTATCAGCAAAGTAAGCACATTTCATGTGTATTGTGCTAGCTAACGCTACAACCTAAATAAAGCAAAGTATTCCCAAATCAATGTCTACAGAGGCGGTCCCGATGGGGTCGGGACGCTGCTATACAACCAAGATAAGTAAGCAATTGTGTTTGGCATACAAACATAGTTTGACTTTTCAAAAGAAAGATCAAAGTCCAGCAAATGCCCTTCGGCCATAGTTGAAACAGGGAGACCACAGACCATCATACATTATGCTCGAACGTACCTAAAGCTCCGATCGTATGGTTGCCAATAACAACAACAAAAAAAAATGTCCTAGCTTAGGCGCATTTCAACCGCTGCCTAATTGTAAGAACTGACTATAGCCTAACAATAAGTGTTCACTGTTGCTTTCAGTGGCATGTGTGACAAACATGTCAACCACACGCGGAGATCCCTCTCAATGGGAGGACTGTCGATGCAACCAGCGATGCATCAACGCCGATTACGCGTTGAAGTCGTCGAGGGTTCCATTCACAAGAAAGGTTTGTAATCCACAGCTCTACGCTATGATAAGACCGCGGAACTTCCTCTGATCTCAAATTTGCATATTCCCTATGTTGGCATGCCGGAAGGACTTCAAGTCCTATGTGGTAGACCGGCGGAAACAAATACGAATACCAGCTCCGCCTCCTTAAAGGGGGCCAGAATCCTCAGGGGCAAACACCGCCATTTCCTTATATAGTTGCCCCCCCCCTCACAGAAGTTGCGGGTCTCTAATAGACGCAATTCTGCTACCATGAAACAACGATTTCTGGCCTCCTTTAAAGGGGGAACAGAAAACTGTAAACCCAAGTCCTTCATTTTGACCCTCTTTTCGAACAATGTTTCGCAAACAGCACCAAACGTCAGCAACTATAATCGACGTTTCCTCAGGCACAAGGATGTCTGCAGAATACCGCCTACGATTACTGTAACGGCTCTCATACGGACATTTCCTACGTGTACATCACAATGGAGACGCTCGAAATCAGCAGTTACGTGGAACAGAGGAAGATGAATGTAGGTCTGCATCGATATGCTAACAATAAGTTTTTCAACTTGGTTACGCTCTGTCGATGATCATTAGATACTGAAGTGGTTCATTCAAAATAATGATTATCAGGCACTGCGCCTTTCATATTTCTAACAATAAGAATCCCTAAATAGGGTGCACCGATGTTCTCAATATGTTCATGTTCTCATTGTAAAAATCAATTTTTCTTGCATTTTCAAATTCACTCACAATCAAATGACTATAAAGAGTCAAAATGTGCGCATCCTAGCACCACTCGTCCTCATTTTCAAACAAGTTACAAAGTCAATCGCGACGGGAATCAAACTGCATTCAAACAGGGTTTTTTTAGGATAGCCGATTTTCATACTCTAACAGACACATGTCTTGTTGTTCAGATGAGCGCCCTCCTCAATGCGATTGGTGGATTCGCCGGAGTCGTTCTCGGTCTCTCCATTCTCTTCCTCCTCGAGGCGATCACCCTTATCATCGGTTTGGTTCGAGTATCAACCGGACACATTCCCGACCAGAAGCGGAATCCGTACCGGATGTTGTACCGGAGAAGGTACACCTACAATAGGCGGGGATGAATGCATATTCACGCAGCATTTTGAATGTTTTGTTTTCCCGCCGTTTGACGCTTAAAAATGCCTATGACACCTCTATTCTTTTGAATATCCCTTTGTGCAAATATGCAAATGAAGTTACTGTATTGTATTCTAATAGTACTAGTTTCGTACTGTTGCGTTAGGGGCACACAGTTACTATTTACCATTATAACTGACGACTAGGCAGTCAGAAAACGTCCTATTTGTAGGCAAATACGCTACTGATTACGGTATGTATAATATAATACATTTATATGTACTCTTTACACGAGTAAGCATAAGATGGGTGGACATAAAATATTTTGTACTCTCTCAATTCTACGTGCACTCTCGTAGGTCAGACAGCAGTCCTCTAACCGGCGAGAGAGCACACAGAATTGAGAGAGATCAAACCATTTTCAATTCCACCCCTCTTATGTACATGCACTGCTTACTGGTAACACCAGCAATGCTACTACGGTTCTTGAACATTATGCACATACTGGTACTGTGATTATCTACTTATTTAATAAACACTTTAACTGTAAATGTTTCAACAGTGTCACACAAAATAGTATTTATCTCAAGTAATCGTATAACTGAACTGAACTTCATGAGTAAATCGAAAGAAAGCATTAGTGACAGTAACACATAACTTGCAGGTTTTGTGATGTTTTTTTTTAAATTCACGTTTTTTCGCATTTGTCACATCGTCGTTTCTCACGACGGTCTACTGTAGGTCGTTTGCATATCTACAGAAGCTTCTAGAACAGAGAGACTGCTCAAATTTGAGCCCGGCGAAGGAAGTTGCGCAGTTTCATCGCATTCAACATGCACTTCACATGGCGCTGAGCACCGAAGACAGATGGCTTTCAAAGAACGGACGCCAAAATCACACAAAGACCAGTGTGGAGCGTGAGCAGACGGGTTGGAGACGGGGCGGTATCCGGGCGACCATACAACGGAATGCACAATTGGCCAGCCAGAGAACAGCCAAGACAAGGGTCGAGTGAAGGAGGTGCTGCTGGCTTTTGCACGACATGTTAAAGCTGTCCTGTTACCATAAAAACAGGTCACGCCGAAGTAAATTTTTATGAAACCAGGAAAAACGAAATCCTTGAAAATACCAGAAATCTTTCGTGATTGAGAGAATACTTTTTCTGTTAAGCTTGCTGACAATGAGAGAACACAAACAAATAATATGCAGTATCCACGAAGCTGCTACGAAATATAATAAATGGTACATGTACAACAAACCTACAACCTTCAAAACTCTGTGGTCTCAACATGCTGTGGTTCTCTAATTGTTGCCAACTAGCCAACAACATCCTTCAAGAGACAACCACCACACTCTACCCAGAGCACGTGTTGCCCGAGGGCGTAGAAAAGTCGCCACGGGCGAGAATCGTTCAAAACTGTGCCGGCAGCCATGGAAGACAGCGTGACGGAGGTGGTGAACAATAGGATGTCACATGCTGGACCCACTCTTTTTCACCTTCGAAAACACATCAGAGATGCCTTTAAAGGACGCATCGAGTTTTATAGAGAGTAAACTGAATCGAATAAGGTAAATTGTGCAACACATAAGTAACATGACTTTAAAGAACTTGATGTGCTAAACCTTAAATATTATGAATTAAAGAAGATTTAGAAGATTTGAAGTGATATACTCACAGCATGTTATACCTCCGCTGATCTACAGTACCCAAATTTCCATACATCAACAACGGCTTCTCTTGCTATAAGTAAGAGGTATGCACATTTGAGACCGGCTGAAATTTCACTGTGGTAACATCATATGTACTGTCTACGTAGCGTATGTACGTAATTCTATAGGGCTCACGAATTTGTCCGACAAGTTAGCAAGCACATGATTGCTGTGTTTACACAGTTATTCGTTGTTAAACGTACACAGTGGTGCTCAAATATTCCTGTTAACTATGGCCGAAGACATGTATTCGAATTTTCGTTATCGGAACAGTTTATTTTGCATTTTCGTGAGTATGATACCATTTTTTTAGAATCAGCATGTTATTATATTTTCTGCTAAAAAGCCAAGAATCTCGGAGGCAACCACCATCTCGTTTTGTAGTTATGTTTGCACACAGAAGTTGCGGGTTACTTGCCATAGCGTTTTGAAGTAATTCCTCGATCTTCAATCTAAAATGTGCATGTTCATCTGTTCACTCTTCAAATTCCTTTGTGTTTGTATTAGGAATATTATTTTTGCATATTTTAATTAGGTATATTAAACCGGCGATCGTGAAACGCTATGTAAAAGCAAGAGTTTAGACAATTGCTAAATAGTGATATGTTAGATAAACATGATAAGAGAAAAGTATAAGTGCTACTTGTTGTTAGTATTATGGAGACAGCCGGTTTCGGTCTCTATCGCCTGACCGGACTATCTCCTCCGCAGGGCGAGACCTCGTCAGAGACGATCCCGGGGGGAAATTACGAGAAAATTGATAAATGGGGACATACGCAGTATTGTTATCCTTACTTGTTAGAACAACTTCACACACACACACGGAAATTGCCAAGTTCTCAAATTGGTCTCAGACTGGCAATTTCCGTGCAATTGGCAGAGGAGAGCACAGCAGAGTTGTTGCCCGATCATTGCTGCACCCGAACTCGATGTTCAAAAGTCAGCAACACTTGGCAAAGAGAACCTCATGAGCACACATCGGCAACCTACTACTTAGAGAAAAATAAGCTTCAAATAAGCCTGAACAGTGTTTGAGCGTTATAAACACACAAGCACTAAATAGGGCTTTAAAGGGGACCAGAAACCGTGAATCCGCGGAGGTAAAAAGCACCATTTCCTTATGTAGTTGCCCCCCTCACAGAAGTTGCGGGTCGCTTATACACGCAATTCTGCTAACACAAAACAACGGTTTCTGGCCTCCTTTAAAACTCAAAATTTGAGTACACATGTTATGGTAAAAGGAAAGTAAATGCACGTCTTTATAACACGGCTTTTTAGGTCTATAACCTTGTGCCTGGGGGACGATCCCATTAGCGCACAAAATCGCTTGCGCACAAGTCATAGCTTGTCTCTTACTCTAAATAGTAACTGTATTTCAGCATGAATCCCAAATTATGCTTCTTTTGAGATCGAATACCAAAATCTATGTCGATCGGTTGCTCATTGACAGAAAGATGGACTTGTGCGCTTATGAATTTTGCGCTTTTGGGATCGTCCCGTGCCTGGCTATCAATCTTGTGGGTTCTTTTGTAACTTGAATGCCAACTTGGTGTCTTGAAATGGTTATCCGAGAGTAACACATGAATGGTCTTTTTTCGTGTTTCAGAGAAGATTATGCGAGAGCGGAAAAAAGTGCCTTTGCATATTTGAGAATTTTTATTATTACTTGCCTCTAACAATAAGCATTCCTCCAACGCCAGATTATATAATAGATACCAATGGGAAACCGTTTTTGAACCAATTTTTTAGTTGTTTTTTTCGTAAATGGCAATCTTCTAACATTTACGGTATACGATTCTGTGACTTGGCCATCCGAGACAAGAACTCACTTCCATTTGACACTTAGAACATCTTGAAGTTTTGTACAGATCAAAAATTTGCATATCCCTTTGTTCACGCTTCAAATCCCTTTGTACTCATATGCAAATTAGATACATAAGAGCAATCATAAAACGCCGTCCAAATTGCAAGCCGGTTGCACGTAAAACAGTTTATGATGAATCGGCAAGACTCTTGTCGTACTTATTTTGGTCGTCTTGAACGGCTGGTGATTAGCCCTCAACATTGTTCTCTCTTTCTCTCTCTCTCTCCACTCCATATTCGCAAAAATTCGCAAGAATGGCACGAACAACAAGTACAGTATGCAATAGACCAGCAAGAGCACACAAACAATTAAAGGAGCTGCGAAGGCACTTTTTTTCGGTCTCGTATTATATTCACTTTGGTCTGAAACGCATGATATCCGGGACCAGTTATGTGTTATTTTTGGATTATTGTGCCATGTTTGACCCTTCTAGCCGTCATAAACACCGGCGTTCAAAACACCAAACAATACACAAGAGTTCCAACCACGGTAGGTACAAGGCAGTGGACCTCAAAAATCCAGATATCAAAAGTGTTTTTCAACCTTCTTTAAGAGAGCAGCGAAAACTGTTGTTCCGTAATAACAAAGCTGGATATGCTCACATTACCTTAAGACAGTGAAACTTTTGTCCGATCAAATTTACTTATCTTATTGTCTTGGAGAGTGAGCCTTTGCAATAGTATGCAAAATTAGGTACTGTAGACCGGCGGAAGCAACATGCTGCGTGTTAGAGCCCGAAATTTCTGTGAGATGGAGTAACTATTATACATAAGTAACATGGTGGCTTTTGACCCCGAGGAAGATTTCTAACGCCTTTTAAACTGAACTTTTGTCGGCTATGGTGATCACCAATTGATACAGAAGCTAACGGACTTGCTGGAACCAAAACAATTACAGAGAGATTCTATCCTTGTTTGTACTAGCGTTCAGTTAACTCGTTACGAAACAGCGAGCAAGAGAAGGAGAAAGCCAGAGTGGGATAGAGCTTGGAAGAGAGTGAGAGTGAGTGACAAAGAGAGAAGGATAGAGACCGGGTTTTGCCCCGGGCACTCCCGCCTCATCATAGCGCCTTTCAATCCGGGGGTCAGATAGGGTGGTCAAACATGAAGGGCCGGGTTGGGGTGGAATCCACCAGTCTTATTGTTAGAGGCCGTGCATTCTTCCAGGGAAGAATTATTATTATTACTTCCTTATATACACATTCCCTGGTCACAAATGTTACGTACAATTCTGTCACAACTAAGTCACGTTTTCGCAGTTCTATTAAGTCTCCCAAAGTGTGCAGTCACATCAGGACCTTGTCAAAGAAACCACCTTATTACAGGCAAAACATTACCAATTATAAGCCCAATGTCTTACTGGATTGCAATTAAGGTAATAAATAGATACACCGTAAGGAGAGACACGAAAAACTACCACAATAACATACTGTTGAAGACACGTCAAAAGGCATTTCCCACAGTAATTTCAGCAGAACGTTTTCGCCACAAGACCACCTTATATAACTTTTATAACCCAGCAGCGGATTTCCTCTAATTCGGATGGTCCCTTCTGGTTTATAAGTCCAATTGACTTTACTATCTACCGTCAAACATCAACGAGCAACTACACCACTGCATTGATCTTATCTTGCTCCCGTTATCACCCAACAACTTCCACGCAAAGAAGATACGCCCACTTTGAGCGAGCGAAAACTGCATCGGTACTAAAGTAAACTCTTACTGGTTTCTCTCACTCTCTTCCCACTTTGCCGTCACACGCCTTGCATCTTTATAAGTCGCGCACAGCATCAGTTGGGCACACGAGAGAATGCAGTGGACACTTCCTGTTTTGGCATCTTTGGTGGCACTCGCTACCAGCCAGCTGGTACCACAGCCAGTGCCAGTTGGCGTAGTGCCACCGGGAGCGCCGCTAGCCAATCCTGGTGTGCTCAATAATGGGAACGTTGTCGAGAGCGGCAAAATGAGGTAAGAGAGAATCATTAACCGGCTTCCATTTTTGTTGTTTGCATTTTCTCAACGTAGATTGTCCATACTTTCAATATTATACACGAAAAAAATTGGATAAAGCCATGCTTTCAAAACTTTGCCATCGTTACCACCCTGATCAGCAATCCCTCGAAAGGGGGTTTTTGTATAATAACATTTAAAAACCATTAAAGGGGTCCGGAAACCGTAATTCCACGGAGGCAAAAACCACCATTTCCTTATATACATAGTTGCCCCCCTCACAGAAGTTGCGGGTCTCTTATACACGCAATTCTGCTAACACAAAACAACGGTTCTGGCCTCCTTTAAGTAAGCTTGATTCAGGCTTATAATTTTTGCCAAAGTTTTACAGTATGATAATTAGTTTACTTCAGGTTCTACTCATCTCGTCTCTACCGCGGACCTGACATGCCTCAGATGCAGCAGCCGACGCAGTTCCTTCCACAAAACGAGAAGATCTACCAGAGGCCCGGAACTCTCGACGGCACACGAGTGTCCGTGTATAGGAAATATTACACGTGAGTGTATTTCATCATACATCAACAACAACAACATTGATAATACAACCACCCCATTTTGGCATGCTTTAACATTTCAACAACGTTATACTATGAAAACAATTGTCTTCCCGACATCGGAATTGACTTATCTTCCCGCAAGATAGCTTCCCGATATCGGGTAGACAATTATTTTCAGAGTAGATAACGCCGAGGCATGTCAATGAAACGTCAAGGCAGCTTTGGGATACCCTAACATTGGAACTACCCCGTTTACGATCCTAAATTTTCAATCGGCACCTCTTGTTTCCGGCGTCTTACACTTCTATCACATGCAAGTCGCTCGAATGTTCCGCGTAAATTGCATGCGCTTGATTTCAAACAGAACGCATAGCCTTCGCTAATTCATCTTTTGATACCGATTGAGAGAAAGAAGTCAAGGTTCATGTTACTGTTACACATATCTTTTCTGCAATTGACTAATTTCCTTATTAGTCACTAAAAGACATTTCCGCAAAAGAATGAAGAAATCTTACTTTTACAGCGTATGGCACAT
This sequence comes from Koerneria luziae, assembly GCA_014805365.1. Lineage (NCBI taxonomy): Eukaryota > Metazoa > Nematoda > Chromadorea > Rhabditida > Neodiplogasteridae > Koerneria > Koerneria luziae. The sequence goes on from JACMIJ010000473.1 coordinate 16,755, forward strand.
AATGGTTTCTCAGAATACACTAATTGTAAGAATATATCACTATTAACCACTTGTAGCCCACTGGTACTTACTTGCATTTCCTAAGAGTTGAAGACCTGTAACCTCAACCTTGGAAATAAATAAATACATAAATAAATAAAATAAATAAACAAAGGCACCTGACGCTTTGGTCAAAGATGTTAGATCACAGCAAATTAGCCATTCTTACGCATTGTCAATGTGGTCAACAACCAGTTTTCTTCTACCACCGAATCATTTGTGCAAATATAGCTGCACAGCTTACAAAGTACGGAAAAAACCGAAATTGTAGTGGAATTTGTATGCATAGGAACGGTTTATTTCGTCAGTCACACAGGTAGAGAAAGGAGGATGCCACACAACTCTCATCAATCTCTTTTGCTCGAATATTCCCCAAGAAACTGGAACAAGTATTTGGCCAATCTCTTTACCTTGCGCTATTTCATTAACTTGCAAGACAAGGAAAAACTTGCCACCCACCCCACGACTGATTCTATGAAGCCAGTTCACACTTTTACTCCTTCTTTTGAGCATCAGATGCACACTCTAACCTTCGTACTGCCTTCTCAGGACTATCTACAAGGCGAAATGTCTTGAATACGGGAGTATATAATATTTTGCCTTCATACTTGAATATATTTTCTACACTTTTAACTGCTTTACCACTTTCCCTCCTTTGGGACAGTCGGTTCAAGCATACATATTTAGCTATGGCACCCACTCCATTTGTGCAAAACACAACTCTTAAAGGAGGAATACCAGAACAATTCTTTGTTGCATTTCCAGTCACATCTCCGTTTTGACCAAATAATACTAAAAGAAGTGCTACTAGCGCTCGTATTTCAGCCGCCAGTGAAGCTAAAACATTCAAACTTTGGCAACGTCTTCAGCCAAACCGTTCCTATCGCATAGACATATAATCGACGTATTCTAAAAGTCGTGGGAGTCCTCCTTTAACTACTGGAATAATGCGTAGGTACGGATAGTCTCAGCGGCTGCATTTCAAAGGCAATTGAGCAATTCAACATAAACTCCTCTATACACATTATGTTGCGGTAGGGCAATTTCCGACATTCTCAAATTTGCATATTTCATTGTTAGTGAGAACGAATCATTGCAATATATGTATGGTAGACCGACGGAAGCAACAAGCTGCGCATATTTAGACTACTAGTGTAATAAACGAGCATACATGGAGAAGGACGTTCCTGGGAACGTAGGGTCACCCCGCATTTGGTTGCTTGTCTGTGCAAAGCACCACCCAAAACAACCACAAGATATTATATGAATATCATCCCGTATACATGTTTCTGTATGGGGGTTACCCCGCGTTCCAAAAGCAGGAACGTGCCGTGTCCATGTATGTAAACGAGAAAGGACAGTGTCGTAATCAAAGAAACCACTTTTTTGAATACTCATATACTATAATATTATGCTTATCATCAAGGCGCGTGATTATAAGGCAATTGCATTCATAAAAACTAACCAGAAGGGCGAATTGGTACCTGGGAATTCTGATCCTGAATAAGAGTATCAGCAACCAGAAAGTTGCTGTTACTCCTAGCTTCGTTTTTATTGAACATCTATGATTGCATAAACCCTAACCCGTCTTTTGCACTGCCTAGAATTGCGCTCTCTGTAACCTGTCACACCTTATTAACGCTCTAGGACCAAAAATCATTCAAACTGTACTTTCGTCATTGCGATCACCGATTCACTCCCTACAATGTGTGCTAACAGACAACGATCACAATTTTGAGCATAATACACCACGAATGGCATATCAATGTTTTCTGTTCAAATTTGAAGGCAGCTTCGAGTCTCAAGAAACACTATCGACTAACAACAATACATAACACAGTCCACTTCAAAACCATTACTTTTGAATATTGAAAAATTCAGGAGCTTCTTTCATCCTCTGGTAAAATTGTGCTCTTGTCACGAGACCACAGTCAAGCACACAACGTATCCGGTGAACACACCGGTTTCATACACATTTTCCACCGGTTACAGTCCGGTAGGAATCTACCACAACCCGCTCGAAGATCAAAGATCACTCAAACTGTATCACCGGTTTCCGCCCCCTTTAACCCACCGGTTTCAGTCCGGTCCGAATCTACCACAACCCGGACGGTACCGAGAGAATCGAGAAGGTCGGCGATCGCATGCTCATTGACAAATGGGCAACCGCCAAGGAGATTGACGATCCGCGAATCACCGGAACGATTTATTCGCCCCGACATGGATTCGC
>JACMIJ010000474.1:0-19022 GCA_014805365.1 Koerneria luziae
ACATCGTATTTCTTTATGGGAAGCCAACATGGTTGAATATAGGGGTAAATAAACAGTCCCATTGTCTAAGTTACACTAATAGCTCCATGTTGGTACTAAGAATATGCTGATATGAGCCATATGAAAAATCCATTTGTCGTCCCTAAATATATTACTATCATTTGCATTTCCGTGCTTTGTAGCAAGAAGCTTATGTAACAAATGGCCCAAAACACAAACAGAATATATTTGGCTGTTATGTTATAAACCAAAATTAGGCCTTTTTCATAGTAGAAAGAATCGTAGATACCGAGATGTCGCACATGTCGTACAGTGGTTGCTTCGGGCAGCTGCTCGATAACATGTTCGCGATGTCATTCGAACGTTGATTCTCGAGCATCTTGATCTTGAGCGCTTCCTGAACATATTACTTTACATTTCAGCACGCATTAAGGGAATGCATTCGAGCGCAGAAGACACTTACGGTTGACTACAAAGCCATTGCACTTTACAAGTGTAAGTGGATAAAAGGGAGGGAGGGGAGTACCGAGTATGTGGGGGTGCTCGGTCCATTGATAGAAGACGGTGATCCGAACCGCGATGAATCTGCAACATGTGTGTGTCCATGACAACCTCCTCCATCAACCATTATCCCCGCTCACATCAGCAACTCCCATCGACTTTTCTTACTGCCAATGGGCCTTCTTACTTGTATCATCAATGTTTTCTTACCTGTCGGACTGTCATTGGTTCCACCGGCAGTTGGCGAGTGGTGGCTGGTGTGCACGTATGGTGTTCGCGGTATGTGCAGTTCCGCGTCGTGGTGCGCGAAGGCGCAGAAAACCGCGCGAGGACAGTAACCGTGCTGAATATATTCAGTTACGCTAGTATAAACATTGGACGCCGTTAACGTTTTGAGCATTCTCCGTTCTGTGCTTTCAGCTTATTATAATTTCCACATATTGTATAACCTGCGTTACCCAGAAATGTTCGAGTTAATGTTGTTGCTAAAAACGAACATGCTTCACTTCCGCATGACCTTGTTTACAATGAATTGCATGCACGTTGCAAAGTCACATGTTTAGCGCAACAATTGCCAACCCAGTTGAGAATACATGTTTGATTTATCACGTTTAGTGAATCCGCGTGCTCTGCCGCCTTTCCGCGTTATCCCATTTCTCATTGTGTGCAACGAGTGCAAAACAACAACAACAATCTGTTCTCCTTTCTTCTTTTCGGCAGCTCTTTCTGTCACTCGAGTGTTGTTAACTGATTCGCTCAACTGACCGGCTGCAATCCAAACCACACTGCTCTCCGTTCGCCTATATTCATGCAACTGCGACTGCTGCAGCACCTTACTCTAAGGTGAAAAACTGCCCGGCTTCACATCTTGTTGTTTTACTACAAATACATATCTCGTGCAAAGCTAATTCAGTCTTCTCCTTGAGGCCCAATGTCTATTCTCGCAAACTAACTTTTTTAAGCAACTATTGCATGATGTTGGGTTACTTCCACATTTTGCATTCAACCAGGCTAACCTATTGAACTTAATGATTTTCACGAGACATTACAATAATCCCACAAGAGGCATAATTGACAATATCCCTGTAAGCCAAGATACGCACAAATGTCATACGAATATGTTTTGGCTTCAAACAACCCCTTCCCTGAGTGTTTTCGAGCACATGTGTGCCTGGGTACCCAACTGGGACTAATCTCTGAACCGCAATTGTTGTTGTACCCGAACTGAGTGCTCATTTTTGCGTGGCCACCCAGTTCTTGGCTGATCTCCGATCTGCTTTCTGTGGACGAACGCCGACTCGTCCAGACGAGCGCCCTGCGTGCAAAACAATTGCCGCGCACAACAACTTGTTTTTATTGGGGTGTTTGATCGGCTGCTGGAGAAGAACACAAAATGCACAAACAAATCTACCCGTGTATCGCTGCAGCTATTTATAGCCAGTGAGTATGCGTTGTATTATACTCGCAATGCAATTACACTTGACATTCAGAACTAGGATCTTGCTTTCCTCTGAGGTAATTGCAATACTGGTGATATCTTAATGATTCCTACGAGCGAATTCAGTAATTAGCAATCTCGTTAAGGAGGTCTGTAAAAACGTGTGCAAAAATGCAGAATGCCAGCCGGATTACGTTAATGTTCTAGCGTCGATGGGCATAACGGTGTTACCTCGAGCATGTCGTTGCACTTGGTGCTCTTGTAGATTTCGGGATGGAATTGTTGTTCGGTTCGTGTGTGGCAGTACGTGCAATTGTCGCCGTTCTCGCACATCTCCGGGTCCAGCCATTCGTCCACTGTCTTCGCGGCCGGACATGGGGTGGATCTGAACATTCGGTTCAGGAGATATGGAAAAATCAGTAAGGCTGATCATCGTTTAATGGATCGGTGTCACCATCCAATTCCAGTACATGCTGACCGAAGAGCGTCAGCACAAAAGTCACCAGTGCCATTTTTTTCGAATTCCGGCATTTTCTGTTGCCTTGATGACAGTCATGTGATCACTGGGATATTTGTTTGTCCCAGCTGTTCCCAGGAGTTGAACAAAGACCGTTTGCGAAGGAACTGTTTCATACCTGTACTTGTATTTCGCTGGTGGTCTACGTCGATCCTTCGAGTTGTGATAGAAGGGACAAGCATAACCTTGTCGACATAGACGAGCCGGCTTCCGACACAATTCGGTCTTATAGCACGACAGCACGTGATCTTGACCTGCAAAAAAAGGAATGGCTTGAACGGATTTGTGGTTGTCGAACAATGCCATTGGGGATCCTCGATGACAAAGGCAGTGCGGTCCCTTCCGTCGGCCTCGTTCAGACTCGCAACGTACGCCGCCTCGTTCTGGTCGTGCTGCGCTTGCCTGAAGCATACATATTCAGGATGTTTCCCACTGCACGTTGACAACGTTTTCACAAATGCTGAAAAGAAGGTTATACATCGCTCTTTCTATTCAAACCATCACTGCTCATACTTTTCGCGACCTTTCAACTGTCATTTTCCGAGTCCACACATAACACTATCATTGGCTACACTACGCGGATGCTAATAACTTTTTCTTCCCTATAGAATCTGACGGTGCTTCATTACTTCCCCACTTATTGAGGGGAATGAATGGAGTGTTCACGAGAAGGAACACCTTCTGCACATTGAATATTCACATGTGGAAGTGAGGGCAAATCAGCTATTCGTGTGCATTGTGCAACATGTTGCGAACTGATAAGGAGGCGATTCAATGCTTTCGCAGCTCGTTAAGAAATGATGACACATTTTTTTCCCATACAGATCTTCTTTGTAATCAACACACCTCATTAACCTACGATTCTTTGACAGATGCAGCAAATGAACACGTAATCTATCAGACGAAAGTATGTACCTTAGATCGGCTGCAGAATGCGCGAAAGCGCAGTGCGGTCCGTTCTTGACGCACTGTCCCCGCGAGTCGGTCCCGTGTACGCACTGCGCTGTCTTGTAGTATCGTAGATGGTATTTCCGCTCCACATCTCCAGATACCCGGTGAAGATACACACATCTGAAAGGAGATGAATGCAGGGAGATCGTGCAAATGCAGTAGAAACAAAACAAAGCAAGCATTTGCTATTCGGAACAGAAGTATCGAATGGCCGGGATGGCACGAGTTGTCTTCCTCTCTGACCCTCCACATGTTCGCATGTCCACTGTCACTGCCCTTTCAACATGCACTTCCTTCCCTGCTCTGTTTTGTTTCTTTACTTGTCTATGATATTGCAGCTGATGGCAACATGTGACCACCCGGATCATGCAACGCAACACATGTGTTCCGCTTTATCCAAAATCATCCGACAACAGCAGAACGAGAGAGCGTGAGAAGGAAGCATATGCAACACTTATCGCATTGTTAAACTGTCACAGTTTACGGTTGCCATTTACCTACATCCCATTGTGATGTTATTATGTTATTTACCCATCCCCAACTTATATTCTGCCCAGGCAAAAATCTTTGACAGTAGCTCAGGAAATAGGGTTTTCTTTATAAGAGAATTTGTATCCAAGTTCTTTCATATTCTGTTCGTTATCTTTCCATTCTCGCTTTCCATCCTTCTCCAATCTCCGATGTCATTGTTTTTTCTCTATCTCCGAGCAAATAGCCAGCCAAAACACTCACACATGCAAATAAACAGAATCCGATGCACGGATCATCCGTCTCCTTATCGTTCCCACTAACAATCGATATTTGATTTGTGACCAACTGCACCATACCGAGCTCTGTTCGATATTTCTCTTCGAAGGATCAAACATTTGCGCGTGAGTGCAAAACGGCGGTTCGCTAGCACGTGCTTGCATAGAATGGGGTTCTGGTCACGCGGCTCTTTCGGATGAAATACCCTTTCGCCCCTCTTTCTTCTCCTTCTTCTTCTTCTTCTTCTTTTTGCTCGGCAAAAGAACGCTAATCAATCGCAACAACATAAAATGATCCCTAATGACATTTGGACATCGAGAAGGAGATCCTCATCGCATTCGGCCACCTTCCACCTTTCCCTTCACGACGAGTACACCCTTGGCTACGGCAAAAAACGCTTTGCATGTTTGTTTCCTAGCTTCATTTCACCCCACGCATTTTCGGCCGTTTTGAGAAAGCGCGAGAAAAGGGAATGCTCTTAAAAACTAAATTGTTCTCCCAGTAAAGTATGTAAGGACAGAAAAATATATACGGGAGACTAATAACGTGGTAGAACCCTCATGCAAGCTGCCCAGGAAATAGCGATCAGGTGCCCAGGATGAATGACTAGAGGATAGGGAAAAGAACATTTTTGCCTTTGCTCAGTGAATAGAGACCGCAGAGCATGGAGGGAGAGGACCAACACGGAGCCAATCTATGGCCGATACAATACGACTGTCCAATTGTGAAACGAGGAAGTGAGGTGATGGATGGAATCAGACATAATAAGAGCAAGATGACCCACGTGTCTCCATCGGGGCAGATGCCGGTGTTCTCGTCATACTTCTCGCAGTAGATGTCGGGTGAGTAGTTGAACGACCCGTCGGCCTTCCGACAGGGCCGACGTCTCCTCTGATTGGCGAAATGCCAGTTGAAGCATGTGTACGGCCGATGTTGTTGGCATTGATGCTGCTTGAACAACGGACACGGTTCCACACGAAACTCTCGTATATATCTGAACGCCATTTGCTTGTTATGCTTCGATCTCTTCCATTTTCTTGCATACATTCCGTTCCCTTAACTGGTTTTCCACGGTCATTTGCCAGTATCAAGTCGGTCCGTCATTATCCGAACGAAACGCGCTTGCAGTCACCGCCGATACTAACCTCTTCTTATCTCCTCGCAACAACCATCTACGCAAGCAAAACAAGCGCGAAAATCACTAACAGATCTGGTGTTTACTGCTTTTCCTTATTAAAACACGAACAATACTCTCCGTTCTCACCTCCCTGGATGGGAAAACACATTATGTTGTGCATGTAGCCTTATCATATAGCGTAATGCAATTGTGCTAATGATCATATGAAAAAGTGAAGAGGTATCAGGAAGTTGTATTAGATGAAGAATAGGGATGAGTGGTGGGTGGACTATAATGAGACACTCACTGAAGGTGATTGGGCTTCTCGGCTGAAGCCGGCTTGCTCTCCATCACCCGACTTCCGCCAGATTACCGCCCTTCGACCGCCAGAGAACCGACGACGATCACACGTCGCAGCACATGAATCAGCTGAGAATAGTGTGCAGAGTGTGTGTGGCGGAGCGAATCGCAGAAAGGCGAACGCGCCGCGTGCGCGTTGCGGTCCGCACGTGATGAGGCCAGGCCGTGTAGAAGGACAACAAGTTGATGTGTCCCGCCCACTGAGACCATTCACGTTCGGCCAGAAGAGCACCAAGATGCGAGAAGGCCTGCGGACACGGCAGGAACGTGTACGGGACGCGCGCGAAGACGCGGAAGAGATGGCCAGAGAACGAGAGTAAAGACAGAGAAAGACGTTCGAGGAGAGTGACGGGGGATAGCACAGCGTGGAGGGTGGTTGGAAGCGCGACTTGAGAGGAGAGGACGACCTCCGTCGTCATATTCAATGAATATTTGTCTGTCATCCTTGTCGGACAAAAAGCAAGCGAGTTTTATAGAGTTGTTTACTCGTGCAATAGCACACACAGAGAGAGCGCGTGTTCGAATAAACAACTCGGACGGACGAAGAACGCGAGTGCCGGCACATCAACAAGATCTCCCCTTCCTTCCCTTTCTTGTCCAACATCAAATACTTACTTTTATGCATATATTATGTATAATACCTTACTCAATTCATTCATAATATCATATGGCACAAGTCGAATAGAATCCATATAGTGTTGGCAGCATCGAAAGACGTCTGATTGCTGGCAGATGATCATATCGTCCCGTTCTCCCTCCTCACTTTCCGGGCGAGCCACTGGTTGAGTACTTTCTGTCGCGCGTCCTCTTTATTGTGTTGTTCGATTTGTTCCCTGGAAAGTGACCTCTTTTTGTGTGTTTTGTTTTGGTATCGAGCATGAGGAGAGGAAATGGATGACCTTTCCCTCTTGGTGCATTCCTTCTCAACCATCGCCATCCTATCGTATTCTATATCTATCGGATGCGTGCGAGTAAAACAACAACAATGGCGATTGCAAGAAACAGAGCAAAAAGTAAAAACACGACGAGCAGAAGGAGAAGGTGTTTTTCTGTGTTTATGCTCTTTCAGTGCACACACGCACACACCCGATCAGGCGACGCATGTCGGTTTTTTTAACCGACGTCAAAACGCACTCGCTACGCTTCTCTATAATCTCTTCAGTATTTTCATAGTACAAAATATCATCATTCTTTGGCTGATGTGGGCAATGGACGCTTTTTGTTTCTAGTTGACACCGTTGTTCATTGGAACGAACGGCATTCCTGCTCCACTCGAAAGGGGATCCCCGGCCGGCCACAACTTGTTTACTTGCTCTGCATCTTCTAAACCAAAGAGAAATGAACTAATAAAGAAAACGCTCAGGGATGCACTTGAGACAAGGAAGAACGGTTGACAGGTGACCGATTTATGGAAAGGTGCAAGGCATTCTCTTATCTAGTTTTTTGGCATGATCCATTCAGAACATCAATGGTCAAATCGAATAACTCAAATGTCATTCAAATGGAGAAGTGATGATGTACCTGGACGGCGAAGCACGTGGCTGCCTGGGCATGAGTTGTTTCCTCTTCAGCCACGACAGGAATGCCTCCTCAGCCTGTTTCCTCTTTTCCTTCTCATCTTCCGGAGGTTCCTCCTTCAGTTTGTGCGCGCTCTGAAATCAATTCACTCGTTGTTGTTTTTTGGCCGGCGTTCGTGAGGAAAAGCATTGAGTTGAGTTGTTTGTTTGTGGCAGGCAGCCGTGAATCTTTCCTCTCCTTCAAAATGTGACCCCTCACGTACGTCTTCTCATTCCTTCTGTTTCCAAGTAATTACATAGATGAGAAAATTTTACGGAAGCCCCCGGGGTACCCGTGAAAGAGGATTACCACTGCTACGAGTGGTCATAAACCATGTGGTTGACGAATTCACATGTTGCATTGGCAAAGATATGGAGGAGCAGCTTACAGAAAAATATCTGCACGCTTTCCGTTTTGCAACATTTCAGATGAAAGGGAAAACCCATTTCACAATGTAAAGGTCACCGAATAATAAGCACATATGAAGATGCTTGTACCAGGTAGGCTACGTACTCGTGTACAAAAATGGCAGCATGGATATCTATGCGAAAGACGTCAAGACAACCACAAGAGATCTAAGAATAAATTCAAAGCGTAAATGTTTGCACACGCTAAAGGTAATGCACTAATGCAGAAGAAGAAAAACGAGGCACGATATTTACCGCATTTTTCTGCTTCATCGACATTGATAATATCGGGTTGATGACGATAGAGAGATTGTTCAGTTGCTGTCGACTGCCAAATGTTTCCTCCCAAATGCATTTTGATTTTCATCCCTCTTTTGTTCCTATTGGACAAACCGTGCCCGGTTTGATGCGTCTTTTCGTAGTGCATTCAATAACAAATAAGATTAAAAAAACTATGATTCCTCGTCTTTGTGGGGTGGATTTTTTTCCATACTTGGCTTATTTCCAACAGCATTGAAATCGAACGAACATCGTTCGGTCTACCAAGCTACATTATGCTTCTCAAAAGAACATACATATTTTTTCTTAGTAAATAATTTGTGCTTTTTACATATGAATATGTTCAGTTCCGGCAATAAACGAAAACACTAGTTCTACGCCAATGTATTTTTTGGGTGATTAGGAACAAATCGTATGACCATACTGATAAAACCATTTATTCTGTGAGCTACTTTCTTCATCCAAAACAAGCAGAGACATAATTCTGTTGGACAAGTATGTCTTTGAGCTTGTTTTCAGTTTAAAAAAAAAGAAACATGTGTGCTTTCGACACAACCGCTGCTTCCAGAAAACAGAGCAGGAAAACAAGTGATTCTTAATCTCTTTTGAGAATGCAATCTCCCGTCCACAGCTGATCATATTCCATTCGTCTTGCGTATTCACTGCTTTCGTTCCTGCTTCTATTACTTACGTATTCATCGTCGGACTTCCAATGGAAGTCGCACGAAGGTGTTACTTAGCACAATTGCAATGAAACTAATGCATACATTGACGAGGCCAGCAATTACAACGGTTCACTACGCACCTTACACATAATTCCTCCCTTTCATTTAGTCTGTGCTACCTACCTTGCGAATAAACAAAATACCCTGCAATTATAGTATTCTAAGAACGTACGAACGCGCTTATCTTGCAACACCAACATGTTTAAATTGTCCTAGATTTGTTGCAAGTTGTAAGTATTAATATTTCTACCAATGTAGGCAATGAACACCTTTATTGAAGTCACTCGGCTTGTCCCATAACTCATGATGTATTCTGCAGCAGAGACAATGGCCCACCCTCCGTATTGTCATCTGCGCACATTATTCATCGTGTGTTCCATTCGAACAAGTATTCGCATTATATGCCTTTTGCCTTATGGTGCCTTCTTCCTGGCAAAAAAAAAATTGCTGTAAGGAGTGTTCATGCTTAGCTCGGTAATCGGAGAAGTACATATGTAAGCCGAAATTAGAGAGAGAGAAGAGAGAGAGAGAGAGAGAGAGAGAGAAGGAGCGAGAGCGAGAGATGTTGTTGCCGACATCAGAGGATAACCTCGTCGTCGTAATGAACATCGCGTCACGGATCACGCGTTAGTAATGGAAATATGTGTCCGCGGTGAGTGCAGGGATTATTCGCAGGACAAGCCGCTGCTTCCATTATTTCAATTCAACTCATATGGTGATGCAAAAAGTCAGTGTAAGTAAGCACATTTGAGGGCTGTGCCATCAAGAGAACTTTCTCAAACATAGTCGCTGTTGTCGCAGTTCATAAATTCCTTTGGGAATGGAAAGCATTCAAAATTTTGCTAGCAACAATAGCGTGCTGTTTCATTGGTCGAAATCATAAGAACAGCAGAGTTTTATTGGTACTACATAGCTTCAAAACATATATGAAGGTAATGTAATATAGTAGATAATTATTTTGTGATAATGTGCGTAAGCGAAACTCTCCTCACAAACACAACATAGTTATTAATTCCAAAACCTAGAATGCAGAAGAATCATCGGGAATCATTTTTATTTAGAGGAAATGGTAGCCTTATTACGGGTGACCTAAGTCAAAAGATACGTAGCCAAAGAAGTTGTTATATCTAACAGCTACTTATATTATGTCTACCTGCCATACATTATCCGCATGAATGTTTATCCGACTCTTTCATGATGCGTTCGTTTTGCGAATGCTGTTCGGAGTTGAATATGCAGCAAATATAATTACATTCTGAACCAAAATGGTTTGCGTCGGAAGAAGAAAAGACGGAAATTGGATGATCAGGAGACGACGAATTAGAGGGCACACGATGAGGAACAGCAGGCGAAGTGGATCATCCACAATGAGTCTCACCCACCGATCACTACTCTTTACTGTTGTTACTGGCTGCTTGATAACATGCTTGTCTGGCGTTCTGGGCATATTTGGGCACCACTGGCTGCGAATATTCCAATGACATGCATAGTAGAACAATCCCCAGGGCATAGCCGGGCGGCCACTGACAGCTGGTGCATGGAAAAGGGCGCGCAATAGGTGTTGGGAGGATACTCACATTGCTTCTGGGTGGTCGTGCGGAGAGAGCTCGTTTCGGTCGAGTGTAGCTGGCACTCCGCGGTGTTCCATGAGTGCTGCTCGAGAGGACACCGTCCATCCTCGCCCGTCGAGTCGTCGACGACGAGGAGACAGAGACACTCATCGATCTGGAACCGCCCCCGTCATGCAAATCAAGTGCAATATCACCCAAGCACGCACAAGTAGATCAAAGATCATTTCACACACATCAGACACCTACTACTGCTTAGGAACAATAATAGCAGCAGGTAGTCAAAAAACTTCAAAAAGCGTAGTTTTTTCACCTTTTTTTTTTCAAAATGGAGAACGATCCTATGGTTAGAAAGAAAATGACGGCGCAGCACGCAAAGGTAAAATGGACAAAGTATTACAATAAAACAAGTAAACATAGTAGCAATAAGTATGAATTATACTAGTACTAAACTAGTATTTCTTTCTCATGAAACAGAACCGTAGAAGCCAGGCAACATTGAACAATGAGATGGGCGAAGAATTGGCAGTGCCTGGAGGGTGGATTATCCCTCTCCTCGAAATCCTCCCCTTCTGTGTTTGACGAAAGAGGAAAGTATATTCAGATAAGAAAGACAATATACACAAATTGAAAGACAATGTGTACGGCGGAGCTGCCAACAAAGCTGCAGAAAACAGAAACAAAACGCGGACGGCGCAAATCCCTGTGAATATGTAAAGCCAGAATGCACGAAATCTCAGTTGTACGCTTTCTTCGCAACCAATGAAGGTACGCTTTGTTTTGCAAAATATTGGTTCTTAGAAAGAAGAGTCGGGAAAGACGGGAACATTCTCTGGTGAGTCTGCTATTATATTGGTCATGTAAAAGAGTCGAAAAATTGCACTGCACACTTCTCAAAATCGACACATGAAGTCCTAATTTAGTGCAGCGAGCCGTTTGAGATGTGAAACGGAATGCCCGAAGGGAGCACCTCCTTGATTTATGTTCGAACCTCGAGAAGCTGACGAATCAGCACAGATGTTCCACCACTGGAAGAGGATGGTCGCGCATACCAGACACTTATGGGTGAAGAACACTGTATATAGGAAAGCTGTAGCAACATTCACACTAAAAGAGGATTGTGTCCATGTTAGGCTTTCGTTGTGGAAAAATGTCATAGAATAAAAAATAAATAAAAGTGAACGAGTTATATTAAAATTTATTTCAAAACAGCAAAACATCAGCTTTTACGAGCATTATTTTCATACCCAATGTGGTAGCCGAAATACTAAAACGAGCGAGAAGATCTGGTCGGAAAAGGAAAAGCGGAAGACAAATGGAAGAGCAGATTGTTCCGAGGGCACATTGGCTGTGATGGTGGCCGCCAGCGTATATCTGATGAGGACGAAGGAACATTCGCCCATATAACATACACACGCACAATCGGAGCAGACCCTCCTTCTATTAGCCAAACGGAAACTCATGCAATGCATGCCATATCTCGACCACCACAGGATCTCTTCTGGCCCTCCTGGTCCTTCCTCGTCTTTCCCTCATCCTCCTCACAATCCACCCGAAAGGCTCCAAATGAGCCAAGCACTATGGCATTAAGACCCGAATGATTGTGTGTATGGGCTGGCCCCGGGGCGAATCATTGGGCTCCACGAGGTGGAAACTGAGTGCAAACCACCACAATTACCCCGCATAGACGCACTCCATGAAACACATTCCATGTGCACAGAAAAGTGTTTATGCCGAAATTTTTCACTCTGGAAGCCGACATAACAATATAAGTTGCTATAGCAAGGTAAAGAACACACAAGAAACAATACTAAACAATATTGTACAAAGATTGCATTGAGAGAACGACAATTGTACCTGTGTTTGACTATGAACCAGACTATTCACACGACATTTGAAAAAAATATGACAATAACCTAATGAAGCCATTATGAAGAGAAATACAACATAATATCAAAGTACATCTGCCGAGATTGCAATTTCTTTTCAAAGAGGAACAACATAAATTGTAGTACTTGTGTAGGCGTAACAGAGGAGGTCAGATTAAGCTATGAGGAGCCTAGAAGATCCCGAGCCATAATCGATCCTGCCTAGATAAACATCCTCAGCTCGCCTTACATTCCAGATATCGAACAGCGGCTATCAGAAATTCAACGACTGCACACGAATACACAACGCTATAGTACAAAAAGTGAGAAATGCTGGGAAAACAACGATAATAAATACCTTCCGCTCAGCAATGTCGAGCATGAACAATAGATGCACTAGGGCGAAGAAAGTGGGCATAAAACCAAGGAAGGAATGCTCTTGCGAACAAAGTCTGCTTTCTCTGAACAAAACATAAACAACGGTATTAGTTAGCATTGCCAGTGAACACCAGCCACGAATGCAGTCAACTCTCTGTTCTGAAGAACAAAGTCTTTGCAGACACGGCTTAGATGTGATGAAGCTGTGATGGAACGCAAATACTTTTGAAGACATATTACCACATATATACATTCAAACTGAGATGTTCTATGAAATTGTTCGTCTCATATAAGCAATTCATGAGTGGGAGATGTCCCAGAGGGCCTTCACAGCTTGTCCATTTCTAATTAGACCGCCTGACACAATTACCAACCGTCTGTCATTGTTCCACATTCTCTTTCTTCTAGCTTACTCTTGAGGTTGTCACGAAACTTTGAAGACCGACAAAACATTAAATAGAATAATCATGGAAGCATAAAAAGTTATCACCAATACAATAATTATACAAAATACCATCTATTACACATAAATTGTAGAAAGAAGTGATGAATGTTTTCTCGTAGTCGGAATGCGCTTTCATTAGGTATGGAATATATGTAGGTTCTTGTATATAAGAATTCCTAGAATAATGATATGCTATCAAGAAACCGTACATCACCTCAACCTGTACTCACCCACTTTGGCAAGTCAACCGGTATTAGGGTCTTGATATTTCGGGCAGTATTTTAAATCTCCAAAATGCCGAAGTACACTTCTACTTTGAAGAATGCTTTCGGGCAAAAAGAACGATTCTAATGTCTATGCCAGAGGCCGTTACATGTACACTGTGCGCAGTTAATCAGAGTCCTCGTAAGTGATGTTCGGCAGAGCAGCCAACATCCTCGACGTTCCCTTGTGTTTGATGGTGATCGTGGCGTTCTTCTGTATCCATGCCTCCCCGTCGGATTGCATTGGCAGCGGTCCCCTGAGCACGCGAAGAATCGCTTCTTTGCCTTGTGCGATACGAATTGGCGAGGACATTCCCACCTTAATCAGACAGCGTTCGATGAGATGTGCGCACGGCAATTACCTGTAGTTGGGCGATGTGAAAAGAGGAGCGAACAGCAAAGATCTCGAAGAGACCGTCGTCCACTCGCTGTGGCATCTCATCGTCACAGTCCCACACCTGCAACCAGCATCAGAGTTGGAGCGTACGCTTACAAGTATAAGAAATCTAACTTCTTGTTTCATATAGCGAAAAATACAAGTGAACAGAAATCGTACCTTGACCCCTGCACCCCAACAGGAGATGTTGAGGAAAACGAGTCCTTCGATCTCGGGGAGGTCGATTTTCTGTCCATCCACTGTCAATTCGATACGTTGATTTAATCTTCTACACGTCCGTTGGAAGACGTCCTTTGTGCCGTATGTGAAGAACAGGAACTTGTTCAATAATCGGGAAGAGAGTGCACTAAAAACAATGATATCGAATATTTGCAAACAAAGTAATGTGGTTCGTATAAGAAATGAAATAAAGTGTCTATCTAATACTGCAAACTGAACATACCGAGGCAACGAGTCCCTTGTAGTTTGCATTCCGAAAGTCACACGTGCATCCACGCCGACTGACATGTAATTGGTCATAGACAGTTGCCTCTGACTCGTCCTCACTCCGATTTTCCGAATAGGGTCGATCATTACTTTCCATCGGTCGAGTGATTGCACTTTTGCCCGTTGAACTTCTTTTAGCAGCTGAAGGAATGTGTTCAAAAGTTTAATTTATTCCTCAGTTGTGATTCCCCTCCCCCCAACGTCAAAGTATTTAAGACAACTAAGAATATAAGAGGCCTTACCTTGTTCACGGAAAAGTGTCCGTCGTTTTCCTTTCCCCATCCAAGTATTCGGGAAAGATCATTTCCTGTTCCAAGTGGAAGAATGGCTACGGGCGGAGGATTCTTAAGTGTATCCACGTCGTTCATCACCTAAATCCAATCAAGGTTGAAAAGCTGAATATATACAGCTGGTAGGAAATTGCCATGCAATGCTTCGGTTTATGTCAGCGTGCATATATAGTTCTATGTGTATTACAAGATCTGTCCTTCGTTCACAGGATGCGAATTGGAAACAGAAAAAAAGATGGCGATTGCAACCAAGAATTTGGAGGACATGACCGACCAGACTGATAGTGCCGTCCCCTCCGGCGATGATCATCCGCGCATTCACATCCTCATTGTCGTTCAGCCACGAAAATGTCACTCGGAGATTCGACTTCGTCACATCCACAACCTGCATGGTCAACATACAATACTCTGCCGCATATTTCATTGTTTCGCTGCGGTAAGAACACTAAGCACTTGTATCTGCATATATATTCCAAACAATGCTGCCCTGAGAGTCCAGCTTTAGCATCAGAAACATCGGCTACATCGTTCCCAGTGCAATCTGGGAATGGAGTGTGCCCTTTGTCTTTTGCTAATTTCGCCGGGGTAAATGTTGCGAATTTTGTCGAAACTGGAAGCAAATGTGTTTCGAAACAAGTTGCTGTTCACCGTAAGTGCACTCTGTTGGTATTGCATTGTAACCAGAACAGAACTAATCCAATTTATAAGAATACTGCGAAAGGGCTGCGTGTGCCATATGCAATTTCGTGATAATGACAAGGCTTTTGATCTCCAGACATGCATCCTGAACAGAGTGCGATGGCCACGATGGCACTTAGTGATCAAACTTCTTCCACAGAGTCAAGGTGTTGAAACACCTACCTTTTCACACGTATTAATTATACTCAGGCCCATAAGCTTGAAAATAACACAATTAAGTCTGCTTTTAAAAGCAATGTTTTCAAGAGACGACGACGTTGAGGCATCAAAAGTTAGTTATGCTGTCTTTTTATCAACCAAAATTGTTTCATATTAAGAAGAGAGAGAGATTCCTCACCATCACCACATTTACCATTTTATCTGGATAGACATGTACCTGGATAGGATGAAGCACTGCTCGAAATTGTTTGAGTACAGATTCGCCTGCACCACTCCCACTCTTTGGATTCACAATTACGATAATCGGACGGAAGTCGGAAACATCCGGTGGGTGGAAAAACGTGTCCACAACCATCTGAGCAATTCTTTTGAGCATAAGGAATCAAGATACTCGAGTGACTAAAGTTGAGAAAACGAACGAAAGTTGAGAAAAAGAAAAAGAAAGAAAGAACGGCATAAACGCCCTTATTAGTTCAAAGTTTTAGAATCACGCGAATATCGTAAGCATAACGAGACACTAGTGCCTAAACAGGCGAGTGGGCAGAGATATGTGACGGTGTGGAGGGATACAGGGGAGGTCCCAGCGGGGCTTCGTCGCTCATATCTCAGCACGGCGACATTTTCATGTGCACTATCTATGTCAAAAGGTCTCTTCTTCGTCAGCAGCTCGTGCAAAGCACATTATGAAAATGTCGTCGGGATGAGCAAAGGTGCGCTGCTAAAATAGTAAGCAACGTGCGGGGTATCACAAGTGAGATTTAGTATCAAATTTGTTGCATAAAATAGTATTGCTTCATATAATACAAATCATTTGAAACACCTATAAATAGAAGAACCCACGTACCTGTTTCTGATTTCTTGATCCGGCTTTCCTTAATGTGACGCAGTTGGGAGGAAGAATACTCTGCTTGTTCGGTCCCCTATCGCACTCCTCCGCCAACCTCTTCTTGCAATCTGTGTGCACCGCACGCTGACACCACGCACACCTGCAAGTACTTGATGAAAACGGAAAAGAGAAGGGTTTCCTCTGCCGGCGACTGCCATCCCCCTCACACTCCCGAATAACAGCCGACTTCGTCTTATAAGCCGTGAAAAAAGAAGAAGTGTCAGGGAGAGATAAACGAGACGAACATTGGAGAAGAAAAGCAGATCTTTCCCTGACTACTGTACGACCACCCAGCTAATCCTGAACTAATTGACGTGGGCGAACACTATCCGGGCGAACAACCGCACGTGGCAGAACGAACTCACAGATGTTGAGCGAACAATGTTATCTATGCCAAATAATGTTTGTTATAGCAACGTCATGTTATGCACGGATACTTTTAATAAACGGCAAATGCAATTTTAATCGTAAATCTGTGTAGTAGCTTCAGATGTCCATTCTGAGTTTTGACTGAAAGAGCAATGTGTCAGAAAGAAAACGAAAACAAGCGTGTAGATTGTACGAGGACTTTGTCACCCGGACACTACCGACTGGCCGTATGCCGTCGGCATTTGGATGTTTCTGGCGATCTCATTCTCGTAATGCTCAAAAGCATCGTGACCCTCAACAATGGCGTAAACAGTTAGTGCGAGTTGTTGTGAACACGTAATTCGGTTGCCCGGATTGGTTGTTGTTGCTTCGTTTTGTTTCTCCTATTTCCCTCTCCTACAACAACTGTTTTTTGTGCTGCGTGGGCATCATGAGTCTGTCTGCTCGCCATGAAACCATAGGCTTTTCGAGTAATTAAATGTGTCGCCTTAATAGCTCGGAGTACGGAAGTTTAATGAGTCAAAAAGGATAACAACTTGTTAGTTTCTGTGAGCTGCACACATTGATTCCTTATGCATGATACATAACAGCCGCAAAGATACCCAGGGCCATAAACATAAAGGCTAGTACCAGCTTATCTATGGAATGTGAAAAACGTTGCTACACTCCAACAAAAACCTTATTTTTCGCTAGAAATATAGTTCCCATTGCCACTATGTAGTATTCCTTTTGCAAGAAACCTCATCCAATTAGGCGAAAGTAACAAAATAGTAGCAGCATTTGTACTGCCAAAATAGTACCCATATCACCCTAATGCAAGACAACCTGTTTTCTGCTTCTCGCTCCATATTTCATCCTACGATTATCATCTCATCATGCATCATTTCCGCTCGTTTTTTTTGCACAATGATCAGCAGCTTTTTGTCTTTTCAAGATCAAAAGAAATGAATGTTCATATGACTGGGCATCGGCTGATCTCGATAAGAAAAGAAGATATCCGAGAAAGATAAAACCAACCAGAAATCAGATAGACCGATCTCCTCGCCACACGGATACTCGCACACTGCACAGAACTTCTCCGGATCGACGTTGCCCAGAACCTTCAAAAAGGGAAATTAACACATTTAGAGAAGAATCCCTTCGCAAAACAACACATGGTCTGTTTTGTGGATGATCAGAAAGACAGCAAGTTTAGAAAAACAGCTTATGATAGGAATTAAGTTCACCACAAATACCGTACTAATCGCAGATATTAAAGCGTCTTGGAGGACGGAACGTAATGTTGGCAGTAAGTTGTCAACAGAGTGAGGAACAATTTGGCCTCACCCACAACTTGTATCGTTATCAAGAAATTTACTCTTGCGGAAGTTTTTGGCTATTCCGGAAATGAAAGTAGGCAAAGTATAAAATATAAGCTCCATATCTCCATGTGAGCAAACCATATCATCGAGGAGATAACGAAAGTCGGAGACTGAATTTGAGGAAAAGACAGAAATGAGGGGGAGAGCGGGCAAAACGGTCCAACAACGAGCAAATAGAGCAACACGTGCGACTGGAGGTCAGATGGACACCATCTTGGGAGGGCGAAAGACGTGGAAGAACAAGTTGACGGGCACAATACGAGATAATAAGAAGGCATTAGAGACTCCCGTATATGATACTGTCGATTACACAGACAGCCGCCTTATTCGTTGAATTTGTCAACTTCGGTGGAACGAAGAGAGATCTACTTCTATTAGATAAGTCACTATGTAACACTAAGAGGCAACTTGAAACATACGTGCAAAAACAATTAGCATCTGTGCGATATTCTCGCCCACAATGCGATCAACGGATGAGTAAAACAAGTGGTGTGGGCTGAATCAACTAATTGATAGAAAAAAACGAGTAAGTGAAAGCGGAAGTGAGGAATGTGCAGATGAATGATCACTGGAACAGCGAAATAGCAACCATTGAAGGCAGCCGATGATGATACATGGTACGAAGGCACACCACTTGAACGAGAACAACTGTACACAAGTACGAGCAACACAATGGATAAGACGCAATGGAATGGGGACGAGAAAGAGCTGTTGGAGGGAGATCGAATGGAAATGATATGGAAAGAAGACACGGATAAGCACAACTAGGGAGGGACAACGAGGATCAAGGGAAGGAGACAACGGGAGGGAAGGGGGACGACACTGGTGGTGGCAGGGATTACAGTGCAGAACCTACCAGAAAGGTGAGAGCAATAATATAATAGACAGGTTCTTGAATTTCTAAATGAGGAAACAGTTTGTTTTTAGAGAAAGGGAATATGAAAATGCTAAATATTCAGAAAGAATAATATTTGGAGCGCCAGAACGACAAGATAAAGTAGGAATCAAATAAGAAAACAAGCATTCTACTACATGAGAATGTATTATACATGCATAGTATGACTGTTGTGAATGCTATGCTGAGTCTTAATGAAAATAATGAATTTGGTGAAGAAAGCAGTGCAGGGAAAAATAGCATGGCTAAAATAAACGTAAGTGATGGCTTCTTGGACATTACATCATAAAAAAGGGAAAATTTTAATGGTTTCCTTCCCGTTCGTAGCATATTATTCATATCAATAGTGAATAGGTAAG
>JACMIJ010000475.1:0-19018 GCA_014805365.1 Koerneria luziae
GAAACTTTTATCGAATACAATACCGTATATCGCCTCGGGATCATACACATAATCGAGATACCGGATGTGACAGACGGCAACCTCGGCCAGTTGGACCGAATCCGCAGGGGAACTGAATGATCACAAATCAACTAAGAATAAACTACAACTAAACTTTAATTAAAGAAACAATTACGAAGCAACAGGCACAAATAACAATCAGAAATAAACTAATTGGGCTGCAAGCTATGTTGTGCAATGAAAACAAGACAAAAGGCAGCTAAATTTTTAGCAATAACATGACTATCGGATAAAATAGAAAACATTTGCAAAATAAGATGACGTACTTGGCTCCACCGAGTTTCTCCATATGTTCCATGATATTCTCGAACGCCTTCTTCTGTGTTGTCTTGCAGAGAAGGAAGGCTCGGAACAACGTGTCTTGTTCCCCGAAACATGATTGCATCGGCGACATGAAGAGAAGCAACTGGAGGCGATCCGTCATACACGAAATGAACATATTCACCAGTCGATCACCCTGCATGGGATATGTAATTCTCGTTCTAGTGTCTTTTAGAAGCAATTCAGTTGTCATTTGAAAACGTTACCTCAGCTTCATCAAGAGCATCGTCTAAACGCCTGACAAACTTCTTGTGATTCATTTGGCCTAAACAGACAATCTTCGATCACTTCCTTAGTCTATTCAGAGATACATAAACGACAAATCTGGCGAACGCAATGTCTTTAGCAAAACGTGACCTTGAAACGGTGGTAGACCATAGCACCTATACTGGCAATACCTTGGCTCGCATGTTTACTATGTCTAAAATGTGATAAAGACGGTTCATACCCAAATAGAAGTACAGCTTGTTGTTGTCTGCATTCCTCCGTAACTGTACTTCGTATTTATTGCACAATTCTTGTTCGAATTCGTTTCGTGGTGCTTCTATTTCACCGTCATCCTGAAATCAGTCATTGGTAACTTCACATCTTATCATTTCAAAATAAATTTTTTTTTAGTAAAATAGTAACAACCTGTATTTGGATACCGAATTGCGTGCGTTGCGTAAATCTCTTGAGTCCTTCGAACAGAGAGTCGTGTACGGATACAGCCTCGTCATTCTCTTTATCTTCTAAAAGAAGTCAGTATTCACGTTTAATAGATACCTTCGACTGGTTCATTCTGGCGTTCTTCTTCTTCGTCAAATATGTCGAAATCCATCGACAAGTCACCCATCTTCGACGGTGGGTGCTAGTGAGGTTGGACCTAGAAAGAAAAAAACAATGTGTGAGGTATTTACGTAGATATTAGTACCGTTAATAAACACCGCGAACGAACAAAAAAGTTTGTAACTCTTATTCTTTAAAAAATTAAGCTAGAATTGAACGTTGCCGCCGGAATGATTTAAACGTGTGTCCTGGGTTTAGCCAATAGGCTGTCATAAATATTTTCTACAGCTATGGCTTGGCAATTTGCCAAGGAGGGTAAATATTGCCAAAGGCGGAGCTTTCCGTGTGTCATGCCGTTAGCATAAAGTGTACAGCTGGTTGTCATTTGGTTGTGATCGTGTCTTGATTGCAGGATGCGTGTTCGATCCATCCATTAGCTTTCACCCTTGTTCTTTTTCTCCGTCCGGCCATCCGGTTCCCCGCCTATGTCGATCCTCCCGTACCCATTTCGCATACTCTTCATGTACTAGCAGGTTTGTTCTATCTACTACAGAACAAGCGGTATCCACAGTCTCGATAGTTTGTGTACTCTGAGCTTGTTACTCTCATTGTTAGCTGTTGCGCTTATTGGTAGAAGCGCAGGCTATGGCGGGAGTCGATTCAGGGTCAGGATGTTGTCGGTTCCTTCGCTGATCATGCGTCTTCCGCCGGGCACCCGGGTTGTTCCCGTCATGCTCGGCGCTGTATTGATACACCTGTCACTCGGCACATATCACACTTTCGGTATCTTTTCCATCTTTTGTCAAAATGTCCAGGGAACATGTTACCATATATGGCGTCGTTCATGCGGAATCGAACCGACCCCAACATCAACCTACAGGAACTTGTCTGGATACCAACGTTGCAAGGTGCGAAATGCCTCACTTTCGGGGGAGGGGGGGGGGGTTTCGATAGACAAGGTACTTATGATATGTTCAGGTTGTTTCCCTTTCGCGATGGTGTTGGGGGGAGTGCTCTCCCAGCTGCTTGGACCTCGAATGGCATCATTCATCGGATGTTCGTTAATGACGTATGTGATGATTGTTGACTAGTGGATCTGTTCTTCAGTGGTGGTGTATATCTTTCGTCGATCACAATCCGGGTTTCATTGGCTGCTTTCGTTTTCACTTACGGGTTCATGTACGGTCTCGGACAGGGCATCGCATACGTCGTTGCCGTTTCTGCTGTCATCAATGTAAGTCTTTCAGTGTATTTTCGGTTTTTCTATTAGCTACGCATTTGTATCTGTTTGGTTATGCTATTCAGCCAGTTTCCTACAAAGTGGCTAATTTTTGTATTAGAGACCCTCAAGCGCAAGTTCGACCTCGACACTTACGCTTGCTGTTGCATGTGCATAGCTACAGTTGTCAATTGTGTTATTATATTTTACTTATAAGCACATTTCAGTGGGCGCCAGATCGTGTTGGCCTTGTGAGTGGAATTGTGGCAGCTGGATTCGGAGTGAGTTCGTCGATATTCGCTCCCATCCAGACGGGTCTTGTCAATCCATGGAATTATCCTCCTGGAAAGGTATGTCATTCATATGTCTACTGTTGAAAGCACATTAGTTCCCATTCTGGATGCTGTTCAGAGCACACCGAATGATTTCATTTGTGCTTTACAAGCTTGTTAATTGCTAATTTTATTTTTCTTTATTTTCGTACAGTTATCATCCTATCTAGTAACTTTGTTTCAGGACTTATATTTCCACGAGAAAGTGTTATTGGATCGTGTACCGACTGTGTTCAAGACCCTCTCGATAGTGTACGCAACAATGCAATGCATTGGACTTATCTTCATTTGCGACCCTCCAAACATGGTAATCTTTATCAATTCAAACGATTATTATTATTTCCATCTTTTCTATATTTCGAGGCGATAGTTTACACAATTATTGATAACAGTCTACTGATAACCAAATTGCTGTGCTAGGCAAATATTCCTGTATGCTTTCCTTTGTCGCAGACATCGACAATATGTGTTAAGCTGTTCTTGTTATGAGGCGCCAAGTCTTTTATTCTCCGTAGCTTGCAAGTTTGTGCTGGAAACCAAACAGCAGCTGGAAGTTTGGTGATGAGTCACGATGTTGACCGTCTGTTTATTTACTTTTAGCTGCCCTTGAATTGACAACGTCACCAATTGTGCTTTTTGCGTAGAAGTTGTTTCTATAGCTAAACAATTTGCTCCTTTTTGCTAGTTAGTGGTCCCAGAAGGCTTCTTAAACATGTCTTTGGAGGAAGTGCATATTCTGGACTGTACAGAGTTGATAGAACCATTGTGGCTATGCTATTATCCTGTTGATTGACTGCTTTCTCAGCCTCCCCCAACATCGTCTTCTGCTCTTCCCTGTTTCTCATCCCATGAGAGACATTCTACTGTCCGTTATACTCCTCTCCAGGAGGATGTGGTCATCCGGGTACTGTATGTGTAGTGGCTTCGAAAGACATCAACAAGATCCCTGTTTTCATTCATTTTTTAAATAATGATAATGTACTATATTTTCAAAAACGAATACAAAAAATATGTCTTGTCGGTGTCTCGTCTGTGCAACAAAGTGTATCATCAGCCGAACGTCTCTCTGTTCTCTCTGTTCACTTCGTACAAATAAGAAGAAGAATCTAATCACTTGAAAGGAAGATCTAACAAGGAATACTAATATCGGCTGTGAATATGCATTGTTTGGTTGCCTGTTATTTGTTTCCTTGGTTGGTTGCTTATTTTCCGTTCCATCGCACTTTCTGTTAACTTGCACGTATGGGAACTGCCTGTGACTGATTATCAAGAGAGTACATTATAGATCTCGTTATGAAACCCAAATATAACAGAGTAGAGTGGGATTGCTTATTGTATGTAGAGTATGGTCTCTGTGATCAGAGGCGATCCAGGAAGAAGGTTGTTGATCTCGTAAACCGGATAATTCAAGGGTCCTGGAGGAATCAATTGATGAGGAAAAAACTCCGTTGAGAATGTGTTTTGAATACATGTAATGGCGGTATAGCGAAAAGTTGGGGTAGACTGATATACGGTAGAAACGAATGCGCAGACAGTTCTCTCTCTCTTTCACTTTCCGCTTATTCCCTGAATGTGAGTTCAGACAAAAAGAAGAAGGAGATCACGAGTGTCGAGTGAAGAAGAAGAGGCAATCGAGGAGAGTGAGGACAGCGATGAAGAGGAAGAGGAAGGCATACGGTAAGAGGAGATATACGTGTTAGGGCGTATTTGTACTCAAGCTTCCTTTATTTACCATCTAGAAGCCACCATATCCAGCAATTTGTAAATTTAAATGCTTTCTTATCAAGCCCGCAGTCAGTTGCAGTGGGACGGCGAAATCACTGACTGCAGGCGCACAGATCACAGAGTAAATATAATAATTGCCTGCTAAATTGCAGAAGCCGCAATATATCATATAATACAAAAAAGCTGGCTGGTGGATGTTGACGTGTAACGAGGTGTATTACGATGTATTAGATAACCAACCAAACCAAACCAAACCAAACTCGGAAAGCGCACATAGAGGCGTCTTATCCGCTCACAATATCCGCAGTCACTCTGTGATCGCGATACCCAGGCATTGTGAGTATTAGATAAACGCTTATAATTAAAGGCTTACTTATTGTTTGTAATACGTTTTGTTTAGAAGTATGACGCCTCGTGAAGTTCTGTCCAGCACAACCTTCTACTTTTTATTCGCCGCTCTTTTCTGTTGTTCCTTCTATGCGAATATGTTTTACAATTTATATAAGGTGCGTTCTTTTTTAAACGAAAATGCTTAAGATCACGGAAGGTTTGGCCTGTAACTTGAAAAGATACGGCCTTGTCACCATTCTCCAATTGCCATTGTAGACATTTGCGGAGACATTCATAGACGACGACATGTTCCTGGCCGTCGCCTTCTCTGTCGGATCAGTGGCCAATGCCCTCGCGAGGATCGGGTGGGGGCATCTCACCGACCGGACGAGCTTCCAGGTCTGTCACATCTTATAAGAACAGTCAAATTGTGAACATTGAGTATTGCACTATCGGGCAGCTGACAGCAACCAGTATCTGGTTATGGGAAGACAGCAACAAGTGTATCGTTTTTGCATTTGGCGCCAATGATGATAGTCGTTTTTGATGTTAGTAGGGGGAAGTCGAGAATTTCACATTACCCTTTGATTTATCGTTTTCGCAGCTCACAACCGAATGCCATTTGCAAGTTTTCTCTGCGACCAGACACGGGACAGTGCACTCTGCACGAGAGAGAGAGAGAGTAAGAGAGAACGAGAAACTAGGAAATAAGTGCAATTCCATAGACGAGGACCACCCGTGTTCTTCACTGTTAATATAGTTGAAGAGTATATTGCTTCTGGCAAATGTAGACCTCAAAATCAGGTGGGTGCTGTTGAATGGACGGGTTTTCCTTGCAGGTGTCGCTGTCCTCTGCGTGTTGCGGTGCATCGGCGCTCCTGCTGACGATGCCCGTCACGGCCCTCTTCGGCCCCTTCGTCTTCGTGTTCTGGCTGGTGCTTCTCTTCATCTGCATGGCTGCCACCCATGCCCTGTTCATCACGGCGGCTGTCCGTTGTTTCGGAGCAGCCCACAAGGCGACGAACTACGGTCTGCTGATTCTGTCGACAACGATGTCGGGGATCCTCCTCTCATTCGTGGCCCAGTATTGGCTGGATTCTATCGGATACAATTGGATGTTCCTCCTCACCGCCATCTTCCCCTTCGTCGCTTTCCTTATCACTTCGGTTGTGCATACAACACCACAGGGACATCGAATCTCCTCTTGATATTAGCATATTATAGGATTCTTATACGAATTAGGGTCTACATGGGGTAGAACTGTTTTTGTTGAGAACTAATTTGGTAACTCTCAGAAGAGCCATAGTACGATTTGGTTATTGGGACCATTACGTCTTCTTTTCCTAGATTGATAGCAAGTGATTTTGATGCGAAGAACAACTGGTTTCGCAGTGGTTGAGAAACCGTGTTTCAATTGTTACATATGCGTTTGCTCTTTTTGTATGCAAATGAGTTACCGCATGCACTGTCCATAGTTTCTGTAGCATTCAATGTTACGGGTGTCATAGCACATTTAATATCATTTCCTTTGTTAAAACTAAACTACCATGTAGCTTAGTAGATCTCTCTGAGCTTGCGAGCTTTAAACGATATTTGCAATTGTTAGAAGTGCTTTTTGTGTAGTGATGTCTAGTGGTCTGGCTGAACTTTTTTTCTGATCATTATTACCAGTTTGTATCATCGTTCTTATCAAATATATTGATAGGTGACATGAACATCCTTCTGCTTGTCTGCTGTGTAGACATGCTCATATGGTGTCCAATTCGTTGGCAGCTTCAAATTGTAAGTATGTAAGTGTCATGATAGTGGATCAACGGATTCTAGGATTGTGACATATTGGTATTGACAGGTTCCGTATCGGTCTTGTGTCAGTTGCGATGCCAATGAATTGTGACACCTTTTTATGTCTGTGATGTATGTGTGTCTATGTCATTGTCATTGTGATGGTTGTTTTCCGTTTCCCGGTGCTTTTTCTGGGTTCCTTTACTTGTCATTTCATTCTTGCAGAATCTCGAGTAGCTTCCCGATTGTCGAATGTTCTTGTCAGTTCACGTGTTGTTGATGGAATAAAAAGAAGGTTCTTGTTGTGTTCGATTGTGACGATTCCATTCTCTCCTTTTGTAATACAAATCCGATTATTGTATGGTTTGTGTTGCCGACGGGATTGGAACTCGCGTTGCCATTCTTCCCCTTTGGACGGAATGCACCTCTCGAACTCCCGTGAGGGATACGGTTATCGGAATGGCACACCTTTTGGAGCACTTGCTCAGACGGCGGGAATGTTACTTTTATAATAGCAGTCGGTTATGTAGAGAGTGACACTAAGCGGGTGTTTCTTTTTACTTGAACTCATGAAATGTGTGGAATTGTGGTAATTGGTGTGCTCGCATTTCGCATAACAATCACAAGTTGATATGTTGTCTTTTACTTCTGTCGGATCTTCACATATACTTTGTTTTTTTACCCGTGCTCATGTGTTTTCGCTTCTGTACTGTTTCACGACGTATTCATTCGTTTCCCACTTGTGAGATGTCCGAAAAGACCGACGACCAATTGGAGAGACTCCAGCCGATAAAAGAAATCCGAAATCTAGATGACTTCGTCAAACTTGGGAGGTAAGTCGAGCAGAATACAAACACGTTCATGATACCGTATTCCGTAGCTTGGTATAGTGCGCTTCCATGTTCATCTTATGTGGCTGCTCAATTTTGGGTTCACGTTTTACTAAAATAAATGACGTTCTACCTCACATTACTCCTAAATGATGGCCTGCGCACTCAATTTGACGACACCCGTGTCCTTCTCGAATAGGAAGACAAGCAACGAGAACGGGAAATATTGGAACCCCCGAGAAAGGGGAATATAAGGTGTTTGTGCAATGACGACAACAACTAATCCATCATGCTATGATCTGTTTATTTGTTTCCTTAGCTGACCATCTGATTCCCCTTTCTGTAAGAGCGATGGTAGCCGTGTTTCCTTCTGAGGAACGAATTAAGGATCTTGACGAGTTACTCAAACTCGGAAGGTTTGTTCAAGAGGAATTTGAGGTTCTTACTGTTAGTTGGTTTCAGCTTGAGCCTATATCTTACAGAGCAGACAACGGAATGGCTATTCAGATATTGCGCCTTGGTGCTGATAATGGCGGAGGCGATGTGTCTGTCTACACTCAGCAACATGGCCTATATGATGTATGCAGGTACGAGTAGTTCAATCCATTCTCAATATGCTCTATTTGATCTACCAGGCACAACCCTGTCCATTCTCACTACTACGAAGCTCTTATTGTTACTGCTCCCT
This sequence comes from Koerneria luziae, assembly GCA_014805365.1. Lineage (NCBI taxonomy): Eukaryota > Metazoa > Nematoda > Chromadorea > Rhabditida > Neodiplogasteridae > Koerneria > Koerneria luziae. The sequence goes on from JACMIJ010000475.1 coordinate 8,056, forward strand.
TATATCTCACTTCTGTGGAATGAAATGCTTGTTCGTATGTAAAATGAAATGTTGAACAGAACAGCTATAGAATAATAAATTTGACCACTGTTTTCGTGCTTATCAAAATGGACAAATATTTGTCAGCTGCATTGATATGATAGGAAGTGAATAACAGACAGATCACAGAATCAGGAGGGCGCGATATTCAGTGATCGACACACACTTGGTATTCACTTGTGGACACAAACACACACATGATTCAGGAGTCGATCCGACGGTCATAGGATGCGGTGACGCAACGTTCAATACCTCAAAAGAAGCGTGTGCGGCTCTCCCAGCCCTCATAGAAAAGACCGGATGTGAACCCAATATCACATATCCATTCTACTCCGTCAACGTCGAGGTCTGCTTTTCACACTTCTAGAATGTCAAGAGACAACTTATTCACTTCAATTATTATATGTAGATGCTGGGAGAAATGCATAATAACATTCTTTGTAGTTCAATTACATCTGTGATGACGTGAAAATAGTGAAGAACAGCATCTCTCTCCAAATGGTGGCCGTCCTGATCGGCGCCCTTGTCTTCGGTCAATTGTCCGACATCTTCGGCAGGAAGATCGTACGTTCTCCTCCCCTTCCTTCTTCCATCGACAAAGTGAAAAGGCCAGACCACAAATACTTGTTCATTGTCAGTTAGTAGTATATGCCTGGTCAGGCAGTCCTACCACCCACAAATGAATGGGTAGCAATCTGTTAAACAACATCCAAAGCATGCGCCATATACAAGACAACTTTACTTGAACTTGTCGCATACTGATACTGATAATACCGCACTTATTTTTGAATTTTAGCTAATTTTTTTGCATTCATAATTCTTTCCATATGAACTTCCTTCCCAACAGTGAAACAATATTTGCATCGTTTACTGTGTATTTGCAAAGATTGAGACCGACATAACACCTTTCGCAACACAACGTTCTGGCCCTCTGAGGACTCCCCGCAGGCGAGCTTTGCTCTGCCTTTCATGTGTTCCCTTGCAGTGTATCATCGCTTCTCTTGTGGGAGTCGCCTTGTTTCAATTCGTATCCGCGTTCGCAACTAACCTTTTCTGGTTCAACATTCTCCGCTGTATCAATGGCTTTTGGACGGGCGGAGTGAGTGCGTGAGTGTGGTGCTCGCTGACTTGTTCTCAGTGTGCAAGGCGTGTATATCGTGGAGAATATTCCGAAGAAGCATAGATTCTGGATCAACACGGCGATCACATGGTCACCGAACTTCATAATTTATCCAATCATCGCATATTACTCAGGAGATTGGAGGACTCTCTCCATTTGGGGCGGAGTCATTGCGGTCGCCGCTGTCATCATGATCATGTACGTTTGATCCACACAAGGGACGTTCACCGGTGGAAAGTAGAAAGGACTAACTTCTTCTGTGCAGCCTTTCATAGAGTGACAGGCTGATAGGAAAAAGACAAGGACGAGTGTCTTCCTATGTTCCTGGATGTGTATTATACATACATCCAACACTTACAATTAGATCGCAAGATATAATGCACATGAGAAACAGTGAAAGAAATAAAGTGTATGATGGAAGGCCCATTCAGGTTCCTCTACGAATCACCTCGATTCCTTATCCAAAAGGGAAGAATTGGCGAGGCGCGTGATATCCTACTCAAGATCAGAAAGATCAATGGAGATACTTGTGAAGTGGAAGCTAGTGATATGGAGAATATGCTCAAACACGAACAACATGTTAGTTTATAACAAAATGTTCTATTATGTTTATTACGAACAATGTACTACCGAAGTAGTTCTTTGTTGCACATGTTCATAGATCTGTGATTGCCATTGACGTTCAAAGGTATCAGAAACGTTCAGATATTTGAAAGTAATATGAAAAAGCAGAAGAAGCACACATTCTACCACATAGTGTGCACATACGACATGCTCATGTGGACGCTCACTCTCTGCTCCGGAATGTCAGTTTCCTATTCATTCTATGTCTTTCTTCTCCACAGAAGAACAGTTCTGCTTTCACTACAAAACAAGATTGGCATACTGCCAGTTCACTCTGTCACATTGGCAGAATGCCTGCTTCTTGGTCACAACGCCCTCTTTCAGTCTCATCACTTCACTTGTCAATTATGGACTTCTATTCAACATGGAAAAGTTGTCCGGATCTCTCTATTGGAACAGCGTCATGTTCGGGGTACGGTATTCTTAGGCGCGTAGGAATTGAGAGAGTTGGAGTATACAATTGAAAGCGCAGCTATTCAGTTGAAAGATAGTTTCAGAAATATAAGTACTGATACTCAGTAGATAGACTGAAATGTGAGTTGCAGGTCATCCGATGGAGTATGAATATCGCAGTGGGAATGCTTGATTATTTCGTCGAAGTGATTGGAAGGAAGATGATCAACTTTGTCGCCGTTCTGTTCAATATCATCTGCCTCGCCATCGTCACGGGTTTCTACTTCCTCGGTGAGTTCAAGAGTCTTGGAATGAATGAGCTTGGGGGGCATACGTATGTTGAGTTGGATTGTGAGCACACCTTCACATTTCACTGTCTTTAGACATGGCGAAGGACCAGCCACTGATTATTCGGATATGTTCCATTGGTGTGACTGCCATGTGTGCACAGGTACGACACTCTTGTTACTTCTTCTTAGAATAAATATACCTATGATGCTTTGAAAGTGTCTATACGACTCCTTTAACATAACACTATATAATAGAACAGTATGGACGAAAAGGTATTACAAATTCTCCTCGGAAAAAGAGAATGAACATGTTTGCAGCTCTACTTGGCCAAATTCATGACGTGCACGGAGTTATATCCGACAGCCGTGCGCAATCTCTCAGCCAGCGCTCTCTCGATGAGTTCTCGTATCGGGACCATCTTCGGGCCACAATTGTTCTATCTGGTACGCACTCCACACATTGAATTCATCCAGAACATTCCTCTGATCTCCAATCATAGCTTCTTATCATTGCTTCCTGCCCTGACAAGCTGTTTTCCCGACGGGACATTGACTAGGATGGAGAGAGTAGTATGTGTTCAGAGTGACTACCATCCTGCGTATCCCTACCTGGCCCTCTTCATATTGGCCGTCTTCGACTGTGTCACCTTCGAAGTGTGTGTCCCCGAGACGAAGGGAAAGAACCTCGAGAACCATCTTCCGCCCAAGAACCAGCGGATATTTTATAAACGACCAAGTGTCGTCGAATGAGAAATGCTCATACTAATCGAACATCTGTAAAATAGCATATCTCTTCCTTTCATTTCTACGCGTTATTGTGTATTAATAATATTGTAGTACTACCGCAATATTGTTCCATATCCTTGTCATTGCTATAATTAGTCTGTTTAGAAACCGTGCATATAATCCCAGTGTTATTTAATCTGTTCACGGTGTCCCGGGCAGAAAATGTACCGGCAAAATACGTGCACCAAGCAAATTATGGGAAAATTAATTTGTTTTTTTTAACTTGTAAAGTAGAAATGTCATATGAAATTGAATGTTAAAACTGCTTCGCCATATTTCATTACATCTATTAGAAAAGCAAAATAATTATAAACTTGTCCTAACAATAAGTGTGTATAGCATATTTTATTGATTTTGACCGAATAACCGTAGTAATTTCCTTATCTCTATGATTTCTTTGTTAGTGCCCGGGACACTGTTAGTTCCATTGTATCATACGACTGAAAATGCAAATTTGGTTTCGTATTGCCGGTCCATGCTCTGCACATACTGTCATTCCTATCTGAGATAATATAAATTAGTCCAGGAAAGAGAGCCGGATCATGGCAAAGATTAGAAATGCATGCGAAGGATGCATACAGGATGCAATCAACTGACAAAGGATTATCTTCTGTCAGTAGTTGGAACTGACAAAAAATAGTCAGGTCACGAGAGGACGACTGCCTATACAGGAAAGTGACTCCTGTGAATTGAGAGCAGCTGCTGAAGAAAGAACAATGTGGATATTAGACATGCATAGGGATGGGCGTATCATTGGGGGACGGGCCCTGAGGGTCTCACCCGACAAATATCTCCCCAGAGCACATGTAACAATGAGTGCAAGATGGCGATTATCAGACTCCTCTCACATCCTCCATTCATCTCTCCTCATTCTATTCCTCTTATCAATTCCACCGTACTCATTTTCATTTGAACAACCTTCTCTATGCAAGGTATGAGCTGTTCTTCCCATGAAGAGACATTCAAGAGTGGAGAAAGAAACCATTCACAGGTTGAGATACGACTTGAGAATGGCTGCGAACTACAAGTACCGTAATTCAGGAACCAGCACACAAGGGTGCCTGCAATAGCTCGCTCCATCGGTACTACTTCGACCCGAATGAAAATGATTGTGCATCTTTCCGATACAGGTCGGTTTCCACTCATAGTATGACACGGATTGCAGTGGATGTGGTGGCAACGAGAACCGATTCAAACGTCGATCTGTCTGTAGAAAGACATGCATCGGAGTGTCGTTCCTATATAAAACCACACCAACGACGAGGGAAAGAAGGAGCACCACAGAAGAGACTACCACCATAGGCACCACCATCGGCACCACCATCAGTACCACCACCAGCACCCTTGACAGCACCACAACAGAAAAGGGTGTGACATGGGGAGGATATACCCCGAAGGAGAGCAGAAGGTGCACAGGATGTGATCCTCTCTATGGAGTCTGTCGTGATGGACAATGTCATTGCATGGATGGATTTAAGAAATTAAACCGAATATGTGTTGGTGCGTTATTCTTGCAATAAGTTTGAAATGTAATTCCTCTCTTTTTATAAAAAGGGACTTGAAAAAGATTCCAAATACAATGGAATTGCAGACGTGGACGAATGTGAAGAAGGAACGAGTGTATGCGGTGATGCGGTGTGCATCAACACGTACGGGGGATTCAAATGCGAGTGTCCAGACGGTCAGAATCACACAATTCATGGACAATGTGCTCATCGTTGTACCTTTAGGCCAACATTGTCAAATTCCCTCTACAACAACCACAACAACTCCATCACCACCGGAATCTTCTTCCTCCGATTCCTCAACACTCCCTTCGTCATATTCCTCATCGTTCCCTCTTTCTTTCTCATTTTCATCTTCTTCTCCCTGCCACGATTCAATTGACTCGAATCTTGAGACGAATTGTGGACTGGTCATTCCGAGATTCTACTTCGACAAAGGAGAAAACACGTGCAGGGCAGTATTGTATGGGGGATGCTCATTGCGGTCTACGAACATATTCAACACGAGATTGGTATGTTCCTCACTCAATCCATCCAGTCGCTAGGTTCAGAGTACTATCATCACTAGTAGATTACTTTAAGCTTGCGAATGTGATCGCTTTATCTTTCACTGCGTGTCTATATCAATGTATATTTTGTACTTAGGCCTGCGAAAGGAGTTGTGTGGAACAGTCGCATGCATATATGAAGAGTCACGAAGAGAAGAAGGATGTCGAAGTGGAAATGGGAACGGGAGGGAATAGTGGAACGGGAAATAGAACAGAACGAACACAAATGGACAGCATTCAAGACGTACAGAAAGAAGAAACTGTGCAAGGACAAAAGGAACTGGAAAAAACGGAGTATACTGTAGGAGATGGCGAAAAACGAGTTGAGTATACTGTAGCAGAAGGAGAATTCACTCATAAACAACTGTGCGCAATACCATTTGCCGAAGTATTAAGAGAAGAATGTACAAAAGCGTATTGGGAGGAGCGATTCTATTGGCACATTGAGAATCAGGTATGAAAGACCAATGAGTACCTCCCTGTACAGGAATGCGTTCCCTTCTGGTATGACATCTCTTGTCCAGCAGAAGAGACGAAAGGCAGGAACTTCTTCGAGAGTAGCCACAATTGCAGCAAATGCAAGAATATGCAAGAAGAACTCGTTCCTATGAATAACAAAGACGATGTCGATATTCTATACATAAGCTCCATGGAGATTGATGCCGTTTCTAGTGCCACTACCACAACTTCCGATGGTACTACGACTGCCAGTCAAGCCGTTCCTACAACTACTGCCACAGACAAAAATACGGGAACTCTCGAGGTAGGGAGAAAGGTGTGACATGTTAGGACAAACTTGTTTAGATAGGAAACAATTATGAGATCGAAGAAAAAAGTGCATTACTCGACAATGAACCATGTTCGAATACACTCCATCCACAGCTGGAAGATGACTGTAACCATGAACAATGGCAGAAGAAATGGTACGTTCATCATCTCAACGATGAGAAGAGGAGTCATTCATTTGATAAGGATCGCAATTACGAGAACGTTGTTTCATTCTATCCTTTTCTAACAATAAGCTGTTCTATTGTCAGGTTCTACGATGCCAAGAGAAAGAATTGTCGTCCATTTTGGTATGGAGGATGTTCAGTAGATACGGCCAATTTCTACCACGATCAGGAGGTTCGAATTCATCTGTTATTCTTAGATCATGCAATACAAAAGAACACATAGACAGAAATAATAATATCTCTAAAGCCTATGTTTCACAAATGCATGTATATTCCCTTGAGGAAAACACAAAAAAATCTTTGAAACAGCAGTTCATAAATCAACAAAAGTCAACTGCGAATACATAGGAAAGAGCAGTTTGACCAGTGTTGCTGACCTGTCAGGCGTGTCGTGCTGCGTGTGGTCACCTCATCCCTGTGCACCTTCTCCCATCTTCTGCCATTCAACCGATGACCACCACGGAATTGCCAACTTCTACGTCGACAACGGAAGAATCGACAACAACGACATCTGAAGAAGACCCATCATGGACAACTCCATTCACTCCCATTGATGTGCTCATCACCACACAAACAACTGAAGGGACAACCGAAGAAGAGATCAAAGCACTGCCGACACACATACCGTACTCCATCAATGATACAATCAGGTATCTGGTTCGCATAGGAATAACAATCATATACAATTCAAACAACAATCATATACAACATTCAAGCTATTGTATTTAGGAGAAGGAACAAATCTCAGAACAGACATCGACCTACCATCCGGCCACTCAAAACAACAACCTTGAAATTATTAGAAGCAAAAAATTCTACGGAAAGTCCAGGAGAATTGCAAATAGAAGAAACAGCGCCAACAACAGAAGCGTACTCTGATCCTTGTACTGATCCCATTGACAGGGTTGGTAATTCATTCTTACTTATCATTTGCTACTCTTACTATAAGAATTGCAAGCGTTGTATTGTCAGGTGTTTGAGAAAGAGTGCACGACAGATTGGGTTCCCCGAGCCTCCTTCCACCCAATGAAAGGCGATTGTGTCAAGTTCTGGTACGGTGGCTGTGATTCTCCGTCCCGGAATATCTTCCCTGATGTCCAGGTTCGCCCGTTTCCTCTTACTTTCAGACTTGTCGAACCATTTGTGCCCATCGGATCACCACCCCGGGGACTCCTCCATATCAACAGCCAAGGAGGGTAGTGTCCGCCATGACACACTCGCCCAGTACGTCGTCCTCCCCTGCCACCCCGAACCCCCCGCTCACCACTGAAAGACCACCCGCCGACCAGCCACAATCCGCCCAGAATCCACCTGTCATTCAACCGACAACTGACCACAAGCACACCATCCACCTGAGGGGACTGACAGTGACGGTGAGGGCGCGACAGACGACGGTTTCTGTCGCGGAACGAGCACACGAAGAGGCCGTGATCGACAGCTGGCCATGTATGCCCTCCAATACATCGACATAACTCGCATTCTCTCCTTCAGTTCTTTTGTGTTCTAGAACAATCCCGTTCTTGTCGATGCCCCCGTCCCCGCTTCCGTTCCCCGTGTGCGCTTCTTCTTTGGTTGACAATCGCCATCCCCTGATTCAGGGAAGGAATGTCTCGAGGAACATCGACCCAGACAAGGATGCGGCAAACAAGGAGCCAATTGGACGAATCGGTGAGTGGCACTATGAATGCCGCTGGCAGCGGTGGCAGTGAGGTTGAGACCTGTTCAGGTATTATTTCGACCATTCTGCGCGTGCATGTCGTATGTACTGGGGATGTGGCCCGGCCGAGTCTGGGAACGATTTCGCGGATCAACAAACTTGTTCATGGAAATGCGAAGAAGAACGACATAATCCCACCATACGTAGGCAACTTTTCGGTTGTCTCTTTGCAGAATTTATGATTACACAATATTCACTGTCATTGCTATGAAACAATATTGAATAACTGCCTTTCTAGAAAATTGTCTCGATCCGATAGATCCCCGACTGGAAGATGACTGTCGTGCAGGACAATTCGAAATGCGATGGCATTTCGATTTTGATACCAAGCAGTGTGTGTCTTTCCAATATGGAGGATGTCGTTCGAAGACCAAGAACATCTTCCTCGAGTTGTCCCATTGTGTGAACACTTGCAAAGCACCAATTACCATTCGGCTAGCACGTACGTCAACTTTGTCGTGAATACAGTAGCCATCTTGATCACAGAATCATGTCTGGAACCGTTCGATAGAGGATATCTCAACACGTGTACAGTGAATGGACGATTTGAGCCTAGGTAAGAGTATACTGATTACAGCCGAAGTTAGTTAATTACAGCCGATTACTGAGAATTGTGATTGAGGTACAAGTACGACTCAACGAAAGGCCGTTGTGAGATGTTCTGGTGGGGAGGATGCCGAAGGCAGGCCGACAATTTTTTCCCTTCCTTGGCAACATGCACATGGAGTTGCGAAAGAACAACAAGAAAACTACCGAGTAAGGAAACAGAAAGAGAATAGAATTCCCACAGAGAAATGCTCCGATCCATTCGATAATCGATATATGGAATCATGTGGACAAAGCGAGTGGAAGGAGTTCTTCTACTACGATGTATGTCATTTATCAATCAGTAACAAGGACAATAGGACTCTTTACACTTACGATCGAGCAAATAGAACCTCCACTGTACACTAGATCCTTTCTGAATACTCAGTTCAGCATGAGACAGCGACGTGTACACCTTTCTGGTACGATGGATGTACAGCCGAGAGCCAGAATATCTTCGAGGACAAAGCACATTGTGAAGACAGTTGCGAGGGGAAGGCACTGGCAGTGGAGAGGGGAGACCCGCCCACTGAAGAAAGTCGATGCCTTGAACCAATGCAGATCGGAAACTGCAAGGAAGCGTATGTTTATCCCGAATGCGGGTTCTGGCATCAGAAAATACAATGCAGGAAAGAGATATGGGAAAAATGGCCATTCCTTTCAGATATCCAGTGTATTACTATGATAAGCAACGTCGTCACTGCCGTCCATTTGCATACTCGGGATGTGGTGGGAATGGAAATCGGTTCCTCACCATCTCGCAATGCGAACGACTCTGCGAACCATTTCACACACTCTCTGGTATCTCGGATAAGGGAAATAACGTCTTCCTTTCAGAAACAGAAATGAACTGTTATCTTCCGTTGGATACCGGCCATTCGGAAAGTGAAGAATGCGCATTGGAAGCGGCTGTCTCCTTCTTCTACGATCGCGTGTCAGGTGAGGATGGAAGAGAAGGAAGAGATCTCCTCCTTGCAGGACAATGCGAGGAATTGTGGTACCACGGCTGTGGAGGCAATGCCAATCGATTCCCGACACACGGTGCCTGTGCCAGTGCCTGCCAGAGGAAGAACCCGTCCAGGGAACGCCCTCCCCGATCCACACACGGTAGCCAGTGAGATAAACCATTCTGAGTATCGTGTACAATGCACACAACACATTGCATCCTGACACGACTTCTCGTGTTCAGACTGCTTCGAACCACCCGCTCAACGTGGTTACTGTAATCAGACACTGGAGAGATACACCTACAAGGGCGGGCGATGTGGCGCATTCAAGTATTCTGGCTGTGGAGGAAACAACAACAGGTGCCTCACCTTCCCTGTCATGGTTCCCAAACAGATTCTCGTCTCTGGAGGAATGTCGGGTGACGTGCAAGGGATTGCGCATGAGCAACACTCCTGGTGAGGCCTCCATCATTCAATTCACAATTGCAGCCAAGTGTTCGTACGACGCAGACTGGGGTCGATGCAACCAATTGCAATACGAATGGTTCTTCAACCAATCAACTGGATTATGCCAACAATTCTTATACGGAGGATGCGGTGGAAACACGAATCGATTCCACAATTTCACTCAATGCCAGAAAACATGCGAACTTTCCGGACTAGGTATGAGGCTGATTATTAAAAGTAATAATGCAACTTGCATCTCTCTACTTGCATCTGCTACAATTGCAAAACTTTGGACTTGAGTGACAGACAATGATGTCATTCGCACAATTAGTGAAAACGTGCATTGAGATCCCTGTAACGTCGAGCTCGATAGGACAGATAAGTGCCACGACGACCGCACAACGTTTCTGTTGAAAAGGCTAGTTTACATTGCTCCTCTATAAGGATTACAGATTTGAACAGCTTACAATTAATGTAAAACATTCTAACAACTTGACCTCTGCATGCACTCTTACAGTTCAAATAATGAGAGTACGTTGAGTCGACAGGCTAATTGTAAGATGCTGAGGAATTACATTACAGACATCTAAACTCTGTAAGCTATGTATCATAATAACACGGCATTGTGCAGATGGTACTACGTCAAAAAGGAAAACAGTTGCAAGATATACAACTTCTTATCGTGTGTCGTAAGCGAAGAAGTGGACAAGTCGTTCGTATTCTTGACGAAAGAAGAATGCGATGCCAGGTTTGAGACAAAAACTAGACAATCAGAATAGAGGTTGGGGCAATTACACTAAAAGTAATACACCTTTTCATTTTAAGCGGCAAATGTTTGAATGTAATTGTAACTTTAATTGTAAGAAAGCCTTTTCAGATGTCTGCCTCTGAAACAAACGAGATCCATCGATAAACCAATGGGACGAAAAAGAATCAAGGGCAAAAAAGGCAAAAAAGAAGAACAAACCGGTGGATGTATGTTCTCCCAGTAATACTTAAAACTAGAGTG
>JACMIJ010000476.1:0-18990 GCA_014805365.1 Koerneria luziae
TTCTTCGGGTCCTTCCTCTCGGCTAACAACTACTTCGCAACACTAAGCCTATCAACAGCAGTATTGTTTCCGCTTTGCCTGAACAGTGCATTCCGTCAGAGATAAATTGCGGTAGAAAGTGGAGAACATAGTCGCTGATTTCGAACAAATTTTTTTGCAGGGCAACATATGCAGGATGAACAGCTTCACCCCCATTCACTTTGGCTCGTCGTGTTCTTCGTTTGCCACTCAAATCCCGACCATCTCGCCGGCCTTCGCGTCTTCCTTTCCGTCATCACACTTTAGTTTGGCGCAAAACGCAATCGCGTCAACTTTCTTCGATCAGCCGGCTGTTTCGTCGATTGTATTTCACGAGGAGTACGCAATAAGCAGAGTAAGCTAGAATAGCAAAGTTATTCGGTCTTAGAGAAAAGCGAAAATATGAATCGTTGCGTGGCTAAGGCTAACAAAGTTGAAAATATTATGCTAATTTAGTCATTTGATCATTCGCTACAAAATAAACTGTGACATACTTGCATATTGTCCAAGTATAAGAAGCATGCATTCCGTCAGCGTTGTTAGTACCGTTGAAAATACTTTGACATTTGTTCACCTCCTCATTTAGATACTAAATCACATCGAAGATGTATCTCTACTCAACTGGGGCGACCTCTTCAGCTTCAGCATCGATCCAGCTTCCTCACTTTCTTATAGTATGTGTTATTATCATTTCATGAGTCGCATCACAGCATGTCGAAGCAACTTCTGCCGTGCTCGAATTTGCATATCTCTTTGTTCTAAAGGAGCCTATGTTATTGTATGCAAATTGCATACTGTAGACCGGCGTAAGTAACATGTTGTGATACTGCTTGCAACACTAATGGTCAGCTAATAGTCAATTGCATAATTGGGGCAATGGCGTGTCTTTCCGGTCAGACTTTCCGCGCACTCTCAGCTGTCCTCCGTTTTCGCGCCTGTTATGCCCGCAGGCAATATTTAATTGACAACAATTAGGATGTTGCTTTTGTTGCCATTGGAATCTGTTAGCAATTTCTCGGGAGACACCATCTCCCTGAAGAACACGAACAACAAATTTTGAACGCTTACCGAAGCGTGTGCTTGTTGCTTTGTGTATACTTGATGAGAATGCTAATATGATTGACCAAACCTGCCATGTTGCAATACTGTTACAATAAGTTTCTACATCGGTACTGTCAAATACTGTACAGTAGTAATTAATTAAGGTCAAATATTTGCTATGAAGAAAAATTTCAATGTTTTTTTTTCTTTGTATTGTTCGTGGGCACGAACACGTATGTACATAGCATGGAACATTAATCTTGATTAGCTAGCTCAAATGTTTCGGCATAGAACGGGGCAGCAAGTAAATTGAAGGTCTACGCGGCTACTCTCCAAAACACACAAATCTTGCTGTTCCAGTCTGTTATTTTGCACTTACTCACCATGGGGACAAATTGGACATACAAATTTATGTTTTTCAGTTGTGCATTACTGTAGCGAGTATTTGTTTCGTATTCGGCGAGCAATCCTTATGAATGTTCTAATGCAGTAGTGCTTCGCGTGAACCATATCGAGGAACACATGCAACCGTTCAAAATTAATAGGTTCGCACAAAATATGTAATGGTTTGAGCCACGAAGATGCTTTCATTATTCTACGATCTTTGCAACCGCTTTCTTGTAATTCAGTTGATCTTTGCCACAAATGGAAGTATGTTTTTTGTAGCATAGCCATTTATGTGTAGCACGGCAGTTTCCGCGCGATTATATTCTTCTCATCTTCTTTTGCTGTTGGTTTTTTATCACGGATGACGAGTCGTGGCTCAAAAAGTCGTGCTATTCCAGAGATTCGATTTTTTTCGTTTCTTTTCATCGCTTCTTGTCATGCGGATCTGATCATGCATCATTTCATGTGATACAAAATATTTCCTGTTACGAACAAAGCCACCATCGCATCATGCAATACACACAAACATTCCAAAGCCGACCTACTCAATGTTGTTTTTTGTTGTCCTCCACTTGCTTTTACTCTGCCCGCTGTTTTCTTCTAAAGGTAAAGGTGAAGTTTTGACCGTAATCTCATGGGACTCCCTACTGACTATGAGGCCTTGATTCCGGAAAACTTTACTTGCTCTCCAATAACAATCCAAAAGTACTAATACACTCATCTTAATTGTGGATACGTCAATGATTTTTTTGATAGTCTTGTAAGTAGTCCCGTATATGCAAATCGTTCAACTGTTTTCAACAATGCGCTTTTAAGGGAGCAAGAAACCATTATTTGTTTGAATTTGCTCACGTAGTGTGTTCCATGAACATAAAAGTTGCTGATCGATGATACAGCACATGTCAAGATTTGCATAGAACGGACTGGCATGACACATAGCCGATTTTTCTCGTTTGATCACTCTCTGCTTGAAGAGAATGCATTGCCTCACATTCTCAGCTCTCTTATCTTGTAAACATATCGCTGCATGTTGTGGCATTCGGTATGCTTTTCTTCATGCAGACTCTGCCCTTTTCTAATTCTAGCCAACATCATCAATTACGCGTTCGGTTTTCTCTGGTACTCAACTCAACACCCATTTCCATATTGTAAAATAAGTACTTCCAATTAGAGAAAAATAACACTGGAATAAAAGGAAGCTCCGTGAAACTGCCTGAATGTTTAAAGTTTTCCCTTTAAATGTACTAACAATAAGCAACATTCAGTTCAAAAAATTATGATTTATGACATTGTACCACTACAGTGAATGAATTCTTCAAAAATTTAGGGTAGTTCCTGTGAGTAGAACATGACTAACTATTGGTGCAGTTGACTTTTAGCTTACATCGTATTGTCGGAGTTGCTATGGTCACTGGATCAGCTAAATGCGCACAGTTAGTTAATTGTAAGCACAATTAGGTCAAACAGCTCTGAATGGCTAAATAGCTGAGGTTTGTGCAGGGCACCACCGATCTTAACACAGATGTCACGCAGGCATAATCGTTAATGAAAGGCAATCACATCCCCCAATTAACATTTGGAATTTTTAAATATAATACCAATATTTGTATTGAATGCCTTCATTGAACTTTAACAACGTGTTCACAACATTCACGCGCAACGCCTTTTCTCCATTACATACATACATATCGAAGCTTGTTAATCGACCGATTGTTTCGGATTTGCTTATTTATGTTCTCTTTGTATTCGTATGCAAATGATGTATAATAGACCTACGGTCACAAAACTCTTGTCTCCTTCTTTGCAAACACCGATATTTGGATCGCCTGCGTTTTAATTGGGGCACTGCATCTCTGTATCTCTTGCTCTAATTAGAATCTCAAAAACAATACTTCCAAAGTTGGTGCCTAGGCTTTTGAACACTTTCGGTACCGTACTCTTTACATACGTAAATACACGACTTGGGTAAAGCTTATGTAGAGGCTGCTAATGATAAATAGGGCTGAATCGCGACATTTAATGTATTACATTTACATATACATATGTATATAGTGTAATCCAAGATGCATAGTTCTCTGGTTATGCATAAGATACAACGACAGCCAAACAATAGCATAGCCGTTTGCGGCACTTGTAAAAAGCATCGGACAGATTTATCGGGGTAATAATTTTAATTCTTCTTGCCTTATGTGTGTGTGCGTTGTCTGTATGTTGTGAAAATTTTAATACGGGAAAAGTTTCTATTGCTGGCCACTGGAAGTATAACAATTTCAATTTATCCTACAATCAAAAGACCTGTGTTAATGTAAGCCGGATTATGTTCTTCCAACATCTTTCATTAACAACAGAATGGGAGGGGGTTGGTTTTTGTTAGAATGGTTGAACCTAGGCTCTCAGTGAACTTGTCACACCATTTCTTCTTTGGTCGTCCTCTTCCACGGTGGTAGTTACACGACTCCAATGCTAGAACGCGCTATTTTCAGAACTATTTGCTCATTGGTGTAATCCGGCTAGCGTAGTTTCATTTTTGTTCATAATTGCTTCCATACAGATGTCTATAACAGGCTCGGTGGAGCCAATCGTTTGTGCCGCAATATAGATGTAAGACACTAACGCACTTGCCAATGTAGATCGAATTGCTAACGAGTGAGTGGTGAGGAGGGTTCACCACCTGATTGTGGTTCACCATCGCAATTGTATTTGATTGTAAGACCGGCTGCAAGACTGGCCCCGAGCTTGTTCAGAATCTGAAAGGTTTCCTTATGCGAGTGTATTACCATTCCTATGTCTTCGGCGTATTACAAGTGGTGGATGTAAGATAATGTAAACTCCTCCGATTCAAGGACTCATAGTCTGCGGGGTGTTAGTCGAGGAAGCCGGGCCGCAAGATATAAGGTAGAGTGGTGGAGGTGTACACTGTCCATCTGATTACTTATGTACCCATGAATCGAGCTCGCAAGATACCTTCTCCAGAACAGCAGCAAAAGTGCTGCTGAGATACAATCCCTTTGTCTGGCACCATGCCGATCATGATAGGCAACTCGTTGAGCCGAAGCGAATGTCGTCCATCTTGGACGTCAAATCTGCTGGATAATGCATCTTTGCATTGACCCTCGGTAAAAGCCCCAAAGAGTGCTGGAATCTCAATGCTACAAAACGCTTCCTGTAGTATATTTTCAAACATAAGATAGTGGGAAGCTGATACTCCGAGGAATTCACGATGACCTCCTGGACTGTGTGGAAGTGAAATAGACCCGGCGGAGAAGTGCTGTTGATTAGCTGTAGCGCGCTCTCTATTCGTTGCCCGTGCACCGACTTTTATTGATGGATTGTATATGTCAGACTAGTGGTGAAGGTGGTGAAGCTGACGGGTACAGCGGCGTTCCTGAGGACAAGCGACGAGCAGCTATTGGCCGGTCTCCGCACGCAGCACGTTCTATAGAAACAGACGTAGATCCTGCGATAAAGATAAAAAGAAGATATGTCAGACGGCTAGCCATTCTTTGGTATCAGAAACGTCATGGAATCCGCAAGCCCTTCACGGATGGTGCGTGTGTCTGTCAAAGATTTTACAAAATTGTGAGTGACTACGCAAGAATGTAATGTAATGCCACTAGTAGAAACGTAACCTTCGTAAACCAATCAAAATTGAATAAACAGATCAGTTAGAGGCAAAAAAGTACTACTGCGATTAGGTTATTGTTGTAATCGGTTACTATGGCGTACATCTCTGAAGCGACAGGATCAGAAGAGCATCGTGCATGTGTCGGAGTGCATCTTTTGAAATGATAGGCTTGAGGTCGTCCAAAGATATGTACACCGGGGAATGCAAGGTAAAATTGTGGAAGTAAACAAGCTGTGTAGAATGACTGAAGGCCAAGTCTGCACGTATATTCCGAATGTTACGGAGAGTTATAATTTCTGTTGTCTATAGGTAGCCAAAACTGGAGCGCGGTGCAACGCTCTAGACAAACAGCCTCTTTCAAAACAGCCAGTTGACGTCGGTGAATGTCGTCCTTGAGGAAGAAACAGAGCAGCCTGTTCGCAACAAGAATGCAACTCGGACAGCATGGGACTGCTGAATTCTAACACGAACCGGGTTCGATCCTATAGAGCACTCTTCGTGGTGGATTCGGTGTGCTGACGGCTTCCGCTGAAGAGGTAAATACTCTTCCCGGTTGATGAAGCGGGGGCGGGGATTCCCTCTTAGAGCACCGCAACAAAGCAATCGCACGAGGGCGAGAGCGAGAGCGTAAGGGGGAATGGAAGTATGACCACTGAGTTTGAATGTATTTTATTCACGCGGGCCCAGAAATGCCTAATACCATATTTGTTCTTTTAAATATATCTTTGTCTAAATATGCAAATTATATCATCGGATGTGAAACGTTGTGTGACATTCATGAACAATTTTTACAATTGTCAACTAGGAAAGCAATAGTTATCTCAAAATTTTTTGACTTACAAAAAATTTTGAGATAACGTACATATTATAATATATAACAAACAAGACTATCATCATCACCACATCAGACCATTTCTACAAGCCAATGATTCATCTTTAGTAGAAGATCATATGTTAGCAACTTTTACCATCTGCATTTTTTTTTACCTCGAGACTGCTTCTGAAGGTCTCGATCACAGGCAGTCCTACCTTTTCATTTTGGCGCGGCGTAAATATCCCTTCACAATCCCGGGATGAGCATGTGATCAACAGAGGATAAGCAAAAGAGGGATTTGAAGATATAGATCGGTCATATGTGCCTCTACAATAGTTGCCATCAAGCGAACAACTTGGCGGCGTTTCTTATGCTCATCGATTCCGCCAACTCCTTACTTGCTCCCTCTGTTTCAGTCTGTTGCCCCAACATGTCCCAAACAATCAGCACATTAGTGTGGGGAATCAGTGTAGAGTGGTGGAGACGAAACCCGAGATCGCTCCTTTCTCTCCCTTCTGGCAGGTCTCGAGCATATCCTCCCCGGCCTTGGATTACAATAAGCATGAGACTGGTCCGCCTCCGACAAGCCTAAGTGGCGCAACTTACCGGAATTTGTGAATCGTGTTGCCCGCTACAAATCTACTATGTTCTTTGCAAATATACTTGTTATACGCTTTGTTCTTTGCAGAGAAGGGTCTTGTTGTTAGGACACAGCTAAAGGCGTGCATACACAAATGATGCATTACAATGTACGGTAGAGCTTTAAAAAGGGTGTTCTAAATATAAGTAACTCCACTTTACAAAAGCATAGCTGTGAGATTTTCTGTGCACTACTTTCCAAAGAATCCGGAGCACTAGTAAATATGTGTACGACTGGAACCTTTAAGAAGACTGCATCATCGTCCGTCTTTGATCTTATATTTGGATCTTGCACGACATAATGCACCACTGAACAATGCGCACCGCATAGGCGAGGAAATTGCTTTGCCAAAAACTTGTCTTGAGACGACGACAATTTCGCTTCCTTAGTGCATTAGCAAGCTTTCTTGTTCCAAGTGCATCTTCTTTTTTAACAGAAATAAGAGCACATTAAACAGTTCTAGGTGAGCAAAATCGTTATTTGTTAGGTTTTTCTCACTACCTGAGAGAGACGAATAAATGAAAGAAGTAGTTTTGCAAGCTGTTATATTTTTAACGCCAGGTATGAAATAAAATGTCGAAGCAGTGAAACTTTCGTTGTTTTCAAGTTTGCATATCTCTTTCTCCGAGAGATTGAGACCTTTGTTATCGTATGCAAAAGAAGTACTCCAAACCGACGAAAGAAAGATGCGGTGGAGCAGTGCATGAAACAATCGAATACGCTTCGAATTGAACACGCCATACAATGCTTGAAAACGGAAGATAAACACGACGTGAAATACTAGCCACTGAAGCCGCCAGCCGACATTGCCCGCATAGGTCCTTCAGGTCGCCAGCTCACTTATCCTGCACAGCAATTGTCGCGCGTTGCTGAAAGGTATATGAATGTCATGAAACGATTGTCGCGCTCCTCACAAGTTGCGCAGATCTGGCGCATCTTCGTAAGCATGACTGCCAGCTATTTGTTCTTCTACTCCGCAAGGTCTACCGTAAGTTGGCCCCGAAAGAGTGGGAGGATCCATCCTATCAGCTGTGAGAGCGAGCTCCGCCCCCTCGAGTCGCATGAGGACACGCCCACTTCTCTCTCTGTCCTCCCTCTTACTGCTGTTTCTTTCCTCCATTTCTCCTCTTTTTCATCCTTTTATCTTTTTCATCCAATCAATCCACAGTAGCAATCAGCATTATCTCCTGCAAAGTCTATTCGTTTGTTCACTGACAATAAGAATCGTTGTTAAAGATCGTAAAGTTCAACATTCCACTACTGAAATGTTTGTTATTCTTATTGCTACGCCTTGTTGCACTAAATTCCATGCAGATAGCTAAACATTGTATTGTATGACTCTTTTTGCACCCTCGTTCACACAGAAATCACATCATTTTTGGAGGCCTACGCATTTTTTCGCGCGTGTATTCTTATGATGGGGATTGATCGACTACTTGTTATCATAGATATGGAACAATCTGGCTGTTTGAGCCAGGGTTTTCGTCATTCAGTAAATTTCCTCCTTTTGCTTTGTTATATGTACTTACGGATCGCTTTTGATATTTCACCAGTTTCGCAAAATTGTCACGCTTATTGTTAGATTTTTGACCATTGTAGGAAGGATTAGGACTATCATACAGTTTATCGTTCGAACATGCTATGCTTTGTTTGATATCATATTTCAATACATATGTTAGTCCGTATACCGAACTCGTGTTCCTTCCTTGACAATTCTCACTTATCAATATTCGATTTGCCTGACTGCACCTTTGCTCGTTGACTACATTGTCTATTATTGATGTGCCGTTATATTGGTTGCCTTCGCCTCACAGTATGGAAAAATTGACTTCTTTTTTCTTGTCATAAGTTTGATTGTCTAGTAAATTTTACTGACATACATACAACTTGTATGTTTTGAATCTTTGGAATTCAGAAAACACTAAGTTCAGCACTGCCGTATATTGGATGGCCATATTGGGTTGACCGGTCAAAAAAATAGTTTTTGCTTCGCGTGCTTCTGCTCGGTTTGTTCAATGTGCAAGTGACTGACGTTTTCTCCCTCTCTCTCTCTCCCTCGTTCCCCTCGGTACCCGAAGTTCCACAATGTTTTGCATGTATTGTATTCGCGTCGATCCGGAAATTCCTATGGCATATCTTTCTTCGCTTGCATATCTCTTTATCTGTAAATACCTAAACAATAACAATTCGGCGACAATGTTGTGCGTTCCGCAGCATTCGCCGGTGCAATCGTGGCTGCGAACATCGTGTGCATGCGTGGCGGGCCGCATCTGGAGCGGTTCGACGCGACGCCCGGTCCCTCCGAAGACGAATCATCGACGGCCGCGGCGACTTCCGCCGCTGACTTTTGGCGGATCAAGGACAGCGACAGCATTCCCGCGCTGGCGATGGTCGTCGGTGGAGGATCCGGTGAGCAGCAAAACGGAATCGCCACTGCTCGATCCTCGCCGGATGTGCCGACGCCGACCAGTACGTGCATGTTTCAGCTACTTCTTTTTTTCCTTCAACGAGGAAAAAAAATGCAAATTCTTGCTTTTTTTGGTTTTGTTCATTTTGAACAATGTCTCCCTTACCTGACAGTCTCTAATAATTGCTCTTCACGTATTGTCTCCACAATCTGCTTTGCTATGTTGGTTTCTGCATTGCAACGTGTGAACGTAAGGGCTTAGGACACTACACATCTCTTGAATATTTCAAATTGTCTTTCCTACAAGCTTGGGTTGAAAAAAACTGTAAAATGTAACGTTGCATCAACCCACACTTCGAGCTTTGGGCTTGCACTTTAGAAAGAAGGTAGGAAGGGAAATGAGAGAGAAAGGAGTTTAAAATAAACAGAAAGAATTTATGCTCCTCGTTTTTTGCCTTTAACATGTGAGTGTTAGAAGTGAGCGATTTCGTTGTAAAGGTTGTTGGACAGGTGGCCACCGCTCTCGGCTGGACCACCCTCAAGGGTCTGGAATGAGCAGCACATCGGATGGTCCCCCTCCCTCCCCTTGAGCTGCGTGCCAGATCACAGCCACTTATCTGCTTGGCTGCCACATCTGTGCGACAACCATCAACAAACATAGTTTCATATTCACCATACATTTTCCTTGCCATTCAGATGAATATAGTTATGTAGAGAAGCAGAGGTCAGAACTAAGCAACGATAAACAGCGTTACAATCTGCAGCAGATTAAACTGTTACGATATCTGACTCCTTATTGATCCAGAAGAAAGCAACTGTGGTATCGCTTGCATATTAACGTAACGTGAGCAAAACGTTTTTTTGCTAATTAAATGTTACCATCGTGTATTTTGTGCGGAAATACAACAGTTGGTTTCTCATGTATGCTAGCGGAGTCAGGTACTTTAGTAATAAATAATTCCCATAGCCAGATAGCCGTGAAAGTTATGTAACGTTGCTATTAGGTACAGCTGATCCCAAAGTCTTTCTAACGGAAAAGCGTTCCCTGGTAATCTTCACTCTCACTCTAACTAGTGCCTTTGCATGCCTAATCCGACCAAATACCAGCAGATATCTCTCGAATTCGCTATATCTGACCTGCCGTTTTAAAAGGGTCAAATGTGAGCATCTATGTAAAATGCATTATTAGACTGTAATGCAACAACCGCCTGTGTTGCCGCTTACAACACAAACTTAACCAAAAACGGCGCCTCTATAGCATTCGCGATTCCTTTGCCCGAACGCCAACTAAACAGCAGCCACCCGCTGACTGACCCATAAGTGACCTCTCTGGGGTTGCTTTTGGTTATGCAAGCGCCAGCTATCCGATATCAACAAATCCCGCGCATGATCCTTGCATTCTGTACATTCAAAAAAATGACGCTTAGATTAGGTTGGTGGACAAACAGCCGCGGTATAAGAGGGTGCTTTAATTGTAATGTAAATGGGCTTTTCTTTTCTGAGACCAGCAAATGGGTCTCAGAAGCCTAAGTGTGCGTCTCATTTCAATTCCGAACTCACAATGATGTGCCAGAATGTCGATTTTTACTTGACAACATAATCACTAACAATTTTCGTCAATTGAAAGCCAATAATTTTGCTGACCGAATATCGAGGAACAGCCGCCACACGTTGAGCAGCTTTTAGCTCCAATTCCCGGGATTCTAATACCCACATGGCCTGAAATTGGGCACAAATATCATACCGTTCTTTCGTAGAAACCACCTCTAAGGCCTATAAATGGACATGCGGGTTTATCAGGTCTTTTGATTTGGGAAACTGTGTTTTTACATTACAAGTGCAATAACATTAACGGCTCCAAACTATTGCATTTGCCTGTGTTAGATATTTGTTACTTGGGTATTCACAAAACAGAATGGCAATTTCACAAGAAAACAGCATCAAGCGGCTTCAAATTCGTTTGCGCAGTCATTAGACGTCGTTTAGGTGTCGACTCATTTTTCGTGGACGCCAAACGAGAGCAACCAGTAATTAGCCCCAAAGTGACAAGTTGAGCCAAAGTATGCACTCCATCCGTGTGTTTCTCATAATGACATATCGTGCTGAGGCAGTGCAACTTCAAATTTGCATATTCCTTTGTTAGGGAGGGTGAAACCTTTGCAAGCATACGCAAATGAGATACTGTAAACCGTGGGAAACAACATGCATTAATGGTTCCCTCCCGAGTTTGTATCTTAACACAGCATGCTAGCCGTCTATAAATTCGGTCAGAGGGTGATTTGAGCCCGGGTGCCTTGAAGCCTGAATGGACACTTTTCAGCAGTCCCAGGAGAAATCAGAGCAGGTAGTTCGGGGCCAGTTGTGTGTACTACATGTAGCATGCGAAAGCGAGCGTTTATGCGGCGCTCAGATAGAGCATGCAACCACATCGCACTTCCCAATGAGAAATAAAGAGAATTTGTGTGTAAAAAAATATATACTAGAATAGTAAAAAGCAATATATGAAAAAAATCCGCGCTATGAGACCGCAGTTTCAAATTTTAGAAGTATTATCTGTGGGTAACAGAATTCTAGCCTTTATAAACGTATGCAAATGAATAATGTAGACCGGCAGAAGCAACATGCTGTGAATCAAGCATTATGAAAGATAGACACAAAGCAGGAATACATGCATTTTGTGCATAACAATGCTAAGGCAGCTAACAAGCATATTCACTATGCTTGTTTAAGTTTAAAGCGAAAGTCAAAAGTTGCGTATCTTAATCTTTGGCGGTCATGATGCTTCCCATGTACATTTAAGCAGGAAGAAGGTAGCTGTCGCTTTTCAAATAAACCATCAAAAAAGGTCGACTTTGACCTCGTTGTGCACAGCAGCAACTAAGATGTCTAGATGAACAGCATAGGTTGTAAGAACATTCGTCAATTGAAAAACACAAATAATGGAACAAGCTGCGAACTAAATTCTTCAAGTGATATTGTGATACCTATCAGAACATACATGCTATGGAACATCTTCTTGCTTTCAAAGGTCGCAAGAAGCATGCAGCTGTTACTCCTTTCACTGTTCCCTTTAGGAAGGCTAATTTGGGTACCAAATCGGGGTTAAAGCCAGCCGGAAAGAAGCGTCCTCGAAAAGGCGAAATGGTCTATTTTCCATCATGACGTTCTTTTTTCAGAGCGCCCAGCTGCTTCGTCGTGCACCAGCTGTCAACAAGGTAGTTATTGCTCATCAACCAATGTATCTTCATTATTCTCAGAAACCAAAGCTTTTTTGCAGACTTCTGATCACACAATCACTAAATTTTGCTTCCGCCGGTCCACAGTACCTGATTTGAATACAAATCAGATAAGGCTAAGATATATGCAAAGTTGAGACCGGTGGAAGCATTGACTGCCTCGACATGTTGGGAAATCACAGCGTACACTGTCTATTATGTTCGCGCCTGCCCGGAAATGCCTACATATAACATCATTGTCTTTTGAATATTTCTTTGTCTAAATATGCAAATGAAGTAAGTAAATCGGCAGCTGTGGACCGCTGCGAAATTACGTTACAAGGCACTAGATCGGGAATGCATTGCAGAGATAACCGATCGGTTCATCCTTCGCGTACAGCCGAACATGGAATTTCATGCGTCGTGCCTAAAGGTAAGCGGACCGAAAATGTCGATTGTTGTGTGCCAAGAAAACGACGACATGAAATGCACTCGCATGTAAAAGCTTGCCACAACTTTCGACTGTGAGAGTAATTAGTGGTGGCACTGACGATGAGTCAAATGTACCCTATAATATTGATATCCAATCCTCGACAATAGGAGTTCGATTCATTTTACCGCTTTGCACATCCTGCACATTATAAATTAACTCGTACATGTGTGATGTAGCATTGATACACAACAGCATGTTGATAGAGTTCAACTTTCGCCGATCTCAAAATTTACATACATGGCAAGTGAGGCCTTTGTTTTCGTATGCAAATTAAGTAATGCTGTCGACCACGGAATTTCTTATAATTAGGGAAATTTGAACTCAAACGATCGGCTGCATACATGCTGCAACACGTTTTCTGCCGCGCGTGAGCACACTTTCGCCGGTCATCTGTGTCTGACCATTGTCATATTGACACATGGGGAAGAATAACAGAAAATGAATAAGAGAGAGAGAGAGGGAGATAGAGAGCGAGTGAGTGAGAGACAGAGAGTGAGAGACAATCTGCACAGTTTCCGATTTCACGTGCACGTGTGTGACAGTCGCGCCACATTGTTGTGGTTAACTAGACACCACCAGCAGGGATTTGTTGCCCAATCGCACTTCAGCAAAAAAAACATTCAACAATAACACTTTCGACCAGAAGACTGACAGCAGCCTTGGCACGATCGTCTCATTGCCTATTGCGCAGGCCATGGGCTTAGTGTGCCTATCGACGCCTAAAATATTAATGCCACCCGGGGAAATTGTCCTTCCCACCTTTGGCTAAATCGACCGTGGTGTAAATTTGCATAGCATTTAATGGATTGATGGGGAATCTTTCTTTGCTGCAAAAATTCTCTTACGTACATAAAAGCCACAGCAAGCACATGGAATTAAAACTGAGCTTTGATACGTGAAGAAAAACAACATAGAACGTTGTATTTTTGTAAGAACTAGTTTTTCGGTTCAATAACTAATCTACCTTGCAGTGCTGGCAATGCCATCGATCTTTGGACGAAACGTGCACAGCATTTGTTAGGAACGGTCAAACGTATTGCCAAGAAGACTACTTAAGGTGCGTGTTTCCTGATCTTTTTCGATGTGTTTCATTTGCTTTATTATTCTATATGTAACTTCCGTGCACGATGCAGATATATGATCCATTATACAATATGTAGTGCGTCTAACAGTGGGCGTAAAATATACCTTTCGATCCTGGAGATAGCCAACAAGTAAAATGATTTTGGCACAGAATCTCTAGTGTTTCTTCCCGCCGATCTCAGCTTTAGAAAGTTAAAGGCTTGTCATTATACGCAAATCAAGTACAGCATACTGGCGGATATTGTGTTATGTTGTGTTCTCTTATAGAAGTTTATTTCCGGAAATAGAACTAGTATGTCTACCGTCCACTTACATAAGTCGTGCGGTTGTTGCCCACCATTAGATCACAAATTTCTACATTGATTGATCAACAACCTCTCTCATTGTATTCATAGTGTGCACGTCCGTACGCGCTTCCGTCTTCCCTTCAAAGGGGGGTTAACCCCCCCCCCTCGCCACCATTGTTCGTTCGTCTTAGGGATACAGTTCATTGAGCGAGAATAGGAATGTCCAATAGGTTAGGGGGAGGCCTCGGCATGTTCGAGAACATGCGCGAAAGCACAATCGGTGTGAACTTGTAATCAATACGAGCGAGTGCTTATATAGTATACGGCGTCGGATTACAACCAGCACTGACCGCGCGGAACAAACAAATCCGACGATGTAGCTGCTCGGATTTATTCCACCGTATTTCTCGTCGTTTGTTGAGATCGCAAATCTCACAAAAGAGAGAATAGGGGTACGGTATTTCTCCGCGAAGAAAATAAAGAGAGGCAGACAGAGATTAAGGTGCTTGAGAGAAAAACGACGAATACTATCACGGTTTGTTCTCCGTGAGAAAGCCGTTGAGAAGATATCAGCCAATAACATGTAAACAAACTTGACGTTAACACAGAAGTGTTTTTGTTGAAACGACTAACAAATGTTAACTTATGCATAGCTTTACCACGTTAGTTCTCTAATTTGAACTGCATTTACACATGTCGATCAATTTTGCACTGCGCATCTTGTGTACACTCAATTGATACGATCCACAAATCGGATCATGCTGTGCAGACTCCGTTTTCACACCTTTTGGAATGACTTATCCGTGCGTCAATGCCGCTTTTTCTATCAAAGAGACTACCCGTCGTCTCCATCCTAATCTAATCCATTAACACGTGCTCTCGTCTCGTGTGTTTCCGTTGCCTGCGGGTACGCAAGAGCAGCCGACAAACCCAAACACTTTGTGAAATACCGACACAGCCATATCCGTTGTTACATTCTATCAATTGGGTGCGAACCTCTGAGTACTGTAGTAATAGTGGAACACCTCAAGGAATAATCTTGCTACATAAATAATGGCTATTCTTTGCTTGTCTACACAACCTTTTTCCACTACATATTCATAATAAAGTAATTCCTTGATTCAGCCTGCATTCTGCCCTTGCATCAGCACATTTAGTATTGGGTGATAGCAATCAGCATGGTTCTGATAGACGAAACCTTTGTTGACCCTACGACACTTGGTTGGGTTCGCAGCTGGCATTTCTTCTACCTGACTGAGCCGAAGACACTTGATGACCTTGTAGCAGCAGTTGTCAAGTCATTAGGGGATGGGGTACGTTACCTGGGAAACCCTTCGACTGTACACGGATCATCGGGTTAAGGGGTCGGGATTGAGGTGGAGGGGGGGGGATAAGGCATGAAGAAATATGTATGCGCGCACACACTTTCTGGCAGCACGGGAACAGCACATTGGTGTATTTGGCAAAATAATCTTATTATTGGTACCCAATACCGACTGACTTTGGAGGCATACTGTAGGTGGTATTCAGACTTACTGAACTTTGAAAACCATTTCAACTAGTTCTCTAGTATACAGCATTATATCACATTGTGTATTTGAGTTCGGATTAATTGTAATGACGTAACTATCTCTCTCTTTATGCAATGCTTTCGCTTTCTTTTGAATCTGTTTTTGGAATGGATTATGATATATGGTTCGAGGCAACCGAATAATCCCTACAGCCGCGTATAAGAGTAATAGTATCGCACAATTGTAAGCAAGGTATCATAACTAAAGTTGAATTGTGCGCAGTAGTAAATCTCAAAAATATGGATGTATTCGAAAAAGCAACACAAAAATTTGGTAACTCTCTGTTTGTGCATACTGCGCATGTACATATTTCCTACAATGTCACAGTCCGTAATGGCCCATTATCTTATCTCCCTTCATCTCATTCACACACACGTTATCGAAAGATAACTGGAGGTGTGAACGGTGTAGGAATGTCTGGGTAGTAATGTATGCACACAAGTTTTTAAATAAGTTTGAGATAAGTTTTTTTTTGTTTGAGTACGGTAATGTAAAATAATTTTACAGCCAATTCGGTCCGCAGTAAACACTGTGTACAGATTTTGCGTGGTGACTGAGTAATGATTCATGCGTGGGTTCTGGCTGGCAATGCGAAAATTTCAGGTCTACTAGTAGGCGCTTTCTGACTCATTCGCATAAACAGATATGCATCTTGGTTATTTCGGTGACACAAAAAAATTGTGTTCTGTAACATGTAACATCAGCCATAGAAGGAAAGACCCCAACCGGATCCGCGTCTTGAAACCTCCCAGGTTTCTGCAACTGCTAACTAATAGTATATCCTTTGAGCTCACAGAAATATCAGAACTATCGTGTTTTCTCTCAGACTTTGGACTTTTTCTGTCGAAGCATACTCTTTTAGTCGTTTGATCTACTTAAGAGAGCGCGAAATCGATCAGACAACACAACAGTCCAGATGGAAGATGAGATGTCGTGCTCTCAATAGTTGCAAAGCTTTTTTCTCGTTTTGAACATGGGCGCACTATAAGCGATGGCATGACCTAAAGAACTTTCGGTTTCCTGCGCCGGCAGATCTCGCATTCGACGCGATTGCGCATGCGCGCCGCCGGATGCGCGGCGGTGTGCGACAAAGACAGCCGGCCGTGATTCGATGTCACGGAAGTGTGCACTGCTGGGCTGGGACAGTAGAAGGAGGCGAGCGAGTCAAGTGGAAGAAAAGACGCCAACGGGGCGCAAAACTCAGCATTCCCTCCCAAAGTTGCCTTACTCTGGAACTTACAAAGCAGACGGTGGTCATTAGTCAAGTACGATGTAGACCGTATATGCTAGCAACATATAGCAACGTCGTGATAAAGATAAAGATACAGCAACATTATCCCTGTCACAGCCTAATAGCATATGGGGTATTTCGAGGGTGCCAGGCCGTTGTGGGGCATCTAAGCCCGCAGTGCCCACCTTTGTGGTGATCCCCGAGCGATAACATGATCGGTATAAGGTTAATTTAAAAATGAAATGTAGATTAATATGATGATGACTATTTGCAGGAACTTCGGGGCGAAATGTAGCCGATGCAGTCGATTATTTGAACGACGAGAGATGGTCATGAGAGCACGGCATCTCATCTTCCATTTGGACTGCTTCAACTGCTCGGCTTGTGAAAGGTATCAAGATTTTGTTTACTATAACTCAACGCATACTCCTTAGATGTATTTTTTTAAACTGTGCTTAAATGTGCAACAAACCAGATATTTGGAAATGCAATTAAACTGTATTGAGAAGCCCACATTTTCTGTGAAGTGAGAAAATTGCCTAGAAAGATTCATGGTTTCCGGCCCGTTTAAAATATTGATGGCTAGGCTTAAGTAACATTGATCTGTTGTATTGTTTCGTTGATCTCCTACGTGATTACATTGGTTATGCTCATTGTAGTGATACCCTAGGTAATGTTCTGTAGTAGATAACCTCGATATTGGTTATTTAATTCAGACGGCTGAATACCGGTGACGAGTTTCTGGTAAAGGGCGACCAGCTATACTGTCGAGCGGATTGCGATACGATGAATGCAGCTGAGGTGAGACAGTGCACCCGGGTGAGAGGGCGCAGAGAACACACAGCAGCGGGATCAGGCTGGCCCCATGCATTGCATAGACCGCTTATACCAGCCGCCGGGTTACGGTGCTTTCGTCAATTGTTCTATTCTTTCCTTTCATTGGGCATTGTTAGGTTCTAAAAACTTTCCCCAGCTTCTCTATGCTTCCCCCCACTTTAATTCTGAAGATCCTCTCTGATATTTTCTTTCCGCCATAACTTGAAATGACGCAATGCTTTGAACGCGAAGGCATGTATGTATGAGTACAAATCGGCAATATCAGCAAAAAAAGCGGTACCTCTACTTCTACTACAAACCTTGTGTTGTATTTTGCGCGGGATGTGACTTGTTGAATGCTGTAGAAGAGTGCTCTCCTACCGAGCGTCAATGTTCTGGGGTGATGACAATGTGGATGATATTCATTACCCTTACTGGCTCAGCCAGCTCGCTCAGAAAGTAAGTGGATGGTAGTCGAATTTATGTAACAATGACAATTTATAACTTTAGTCAAAAATTATTCACCGAAACAGCTCATATAGATCTAATAATTGTTTTTGTTCTTTTTCGTAAAAAGAGAGAATATGTATGAATGGTCAAAATGTAAGGTACTTTGAGACTCTGCATCATCTTTTTCAAAAGGTAGTTTTTTTAGCCATATTAGTTGTCAAGTACAGTCGCATTATCGGTGAAAGATTCCATTTTCAAATATTCACTATTACAGCCCGCGCCTGCCGCTATAACGCCGTCCATGTATCAACCGAATGCAACCGAGGAAGAATGGGAAACATCCACAATGACGTCTCTTGACCCACCCATTTCAAATTCGCCACTGTAAGTTCCACTTCTTTATTTCTGGTTATATCACAGCGTTTTGAATATATTGTTTTCGCGCCAGTCCGGAAATGATTGGTATTTTCAATATCTCTGTCAAACATGCAAACTAAGTGACTAAAACGTTATGATATATTATTTGTATAGAAGACTACGGACCACGGACTAATTGTACGTTAAAAAAACATTTGAAAAGTAAGCAATGTGTGTCTTGTTGCAAAAAATCATTTCAATTACTTTGCTATTTAGCTCTCCGAAGTCGGACGAAGTTACCACAACTCCGACGTTTAATGTTTCTTTACATGGGAAAAAAAGCAAAAAGGATAAGCAGGTAAGTACATTTGTCTTGCGGTAAATTCATCACACGCTTAACGCTAGAGAAGATAAAGTTATATATATATTAGAGGGCTTTCGTTTTCTACTTTACTTTATTTTTGTGCGCTACATGGAAGATTGCTTTAACGATGTAATAATCATATTTTTCTTGATCGAAATGTACTTTTAGTATTTACAAAGATATATGGTGTG
>JACMIJ010000477.1:0-18964 GCA_014805365.1 Koerneria luziae
TGGAGCTCGCTTGTTGATCCTTCGTGAGGGAATGGCTGAGCAGTCCGAGGGATGACGAATTGGCACGGATTGAAATTGTCGATCAGTGCTTTCCATGTGTCGCTTGTTGCTTGGTCGAGTACTGTGTCCCATAGCAGTCCGTTTTTCCAGAGCTGTTGGAGAAACAGCTTGAGAGGAAGAGTGGCGGGAGTGATGATTCCCAGAGGGTCGTAGATGGATGCAATGAACTTGAGGACGAGTCGCTTAGTCCATTTAGCATCCGATGGAGGGCGTTTCAGACGAGCCAAGTGATATGAGTCCGATTCGATTTCCCAGATCAGTCCGAGGATTTTCGTCTTCTTGCGATCGGCAACCGATGCATTGTGAGTGTCGAAAAAGTCGTTGAGCTCTTTCTTGTTCGAGACGAATTGGCGCAGATCCATGGAAGCGTTGCGGAATGTTTCTCTGGTGAGAAGAAAACTATTGGATTGATTGGAATCCAAGACACCAAGTGTCCTGAGGATTCCACATTCACGACAAAGCTCCTCTATGTCACACCGTGAGAAACATCCGGAATCGGCGTTGCACACGTTCACTCTCCCGACAGTGGACACAACTTCATCTGCTGGATCCATCTCCACTGCCCATCTGGTCATCTACAGCCACTCTCGATCAACAGACCGCCGAATTCCAACAATTGCGGAGAAAGGTGTCATTGCCCTCCATGGACAAAACAATGCAGCTCTTACAATGGCCTTGCCCGTAATAGCTCGACACTCTCCCACCTTCCGTCGGAACTACAAGGTTATGTCCCTCCAGATGTCTGCTCGTTCGACACCCAATCCAGTCACTGCTCTTCGGAACAACGACTCGGCATCTTCAACCAAGTCCAGTTGTTCGATGGCACACTTCTCGTTGTCAAAGACCTCACCATCACGATCACAGACGTCTTCTCAATCGACGACCATCGCTGCTTCTTCGCCAACAATGGATCCCCCACATCCACATTCCCACAAGGAAGCGTCACTGGTACCAGTCAATTCTGCACGTACCACACATGTGTGACCTCTTCTACAGCTACCGTGTTTTGCTTCTACGCAGAAAGGGTTGCCTCCCTCGTCTTCCACGACTTCAAGATCCCAATCTCCGCCTGGGGTACAATTCGACGTGCATACTATCCTCATCTCCCGCAGACTGCTCCTCCAACAACTGATCCTCCGGCCACTTGCACAATTGGAGGTCTAACTCTTCTCCAGACGGCTGGCCAACGGTCCATTCAGTTGTGCAGTGAAGGATTTTGCACCTTCGTACCAGACATACGACAAATATCTAGTACCATCTTCCTCCCCGCAAGCGTAGTAACACAGCCGTACACAATACAACTGACTACTTGGGATGACGGAAAGATTGGAACAGACTACACACTACGGTGTCCAGCAAATCCACTTTGCTCGACCATCGACTGCAAACTATGTCTGCAATTCGTCAAAAACTGGACATGTTGGAGTTATCTCGATTATGCTATCGCAGCGATCGGAATCCTCGCAGCCGGATACCTTGCAGCAGTGCTCCATCTCGTACTGTTGATGATGAAAGCTGGCTCCATTGTCTTCAACATACTGCGCCGATGCACCAAATTCATCTTTCACCTCATCCGGTCCATCTTCCTTATGCCCTTCCGATTTCTCCGTCGTCGACCTCCTCCCAATCCAACTCTTCAAGCCCTTCGTGCCCGATACATCCATCATTTGGCCATCGCGTGTGCATTGCTTCTACCATCCATTCACGCGTGCGCTGAAGTGACATCACTATCGGTAAAGGAACATTCCTGCATCAGGACAAACGCTTCACTCGAATGCACCATCCATGACACTACGGTCCTCTCCCTGAAGCCCATCGGAATAGAAACGTGCTTGGCAATGCGTGATAAGGATGATCAAATCATCGGGATGATCCGCGTCCAGGTCGAACACGTCGTTCACAAGTGTACAAAGAACACGATGTTCTACACACGACCACACGAACTGTTCTCCACATCCCAACATGTTTGTGGCGACATCAGCAATCCCGGATCGTGCGATGACGTGAAATGTTCCTCAGTGACCACAAACACGAATCTATCCTTCTTCGCCGAGTACGCATCCCTCCCAGGCTACACGTACTGCGCCACCTCATGCGGCTGCCTCACTTGCGGCTGTGCTTCCTGTTCCCCCAGCTGTGTGTTTTTCCGCATCACCGCGAGACCAACCTCAGACACTATACACGAAGCTTTCCGCTGTACGCAGTGGAACACACAGGTCCAAACACGCATCACGTTGTCTTCCAATGGCGTCGACGAAGCACACGACTTCGTTCTCCATCCCGGTGCAACTAGCCGATGGAATGACCTATCTCTCACTATCACCTCCGTAACAACGAACTTCGTTCCCATCCTCGGATGGCACTATCTAACAGATGGATCTAGAACGGTTCTCATAGAAGACTCGAATCCAGGACAATTCGTCCCCGAATCTGCAGGACAACTCCAATGTGCCTCCCTCCACGATGCGCAGAACTTCAACTGCCTCTTCAGATCACATGCATGCACATGCAACATCGCGATCGACGCAGCACACTGCTCATGTCCCTCTGGATCCGTTGAGAAATTCATGTCAAATGAACAACGACAACTTCCATTGGAACACGACGGGCTACGGATTCAACCATCAGCCACTGGACTCGATGCCTACTCGACAACTCACTCCTCCATACAAATTCAACTTGCATTTCGTGGTCTACGGCTCGACAAGGTCATCGAGCACAACATATGCAACGTGGAAGCATCCAGCGTGCAAGGATGTTTTGCCTGCATCAAAGGTGCCTCATTCGAAGCCCTCTGCACATCGACTGCTTCAGAGGAAATTGGAATCGCCACCTGCGCCGAGAACATCTTACTCGCAATCCCCTGCGCGCCCACAGGAAAGGCAACTACTGTCCACATCGCCTGGCCCATCGAGACAGTCAGCACCACATGCAACATCTCTTGCGCGGGAGGCGCGACCGCCTTTGCACTCAAAGGCAGTCTGTACAACCACAAGGAAACCTTCGGACTCATCCAAGACATCCCCAATTTGAGTAAGACAACGGCAACAAACATTTTTTCCAAATTTTGGGAATCCATCAAATTTATGTTTTTCGAGCTACCAGTTGTCTTGCTCACAATGATTATTGTTCTATCCCTCGTTGCCCTGTTTTGCATTGTTTATTCCCGAACACATCCACAACAACGAGGCCTGTACGAAGCCCACAAGGGACGGACAAAGCTTGCCTGAAGGCAACCTCCGTCGGCAGTGTCGACAGAGCAGCTGAGCTGATTCATGCTCGTCGTTTTCTCCTTTCCACCTTTTCATTACAATTGATTTTGAAAGTAACACTGCTCTCCTTTCACATGAGAAATAGTGCGATTACTACGGCATTGCATTACGAGAGAGGTTAATACAAATGTAATTAGGCGACGTCAATACGCACTATTCCATTCTGCAGAGTAAATATTACTTACCATAAGGTACGGTACGAGCGGCTCAGGTTCGTCCACCCATAACCCTCCCGATAGGTTGTAGTAACCGCCGGAGTACGTGTTTCCTCTCGCCAGTGTAATTGTGACGGGATCACCCTTAAAGAAGGAGTAAACTCACTTTTTAAAGTACTATGTCCCCGTTAACCATAGCTTGGTCAAGGTGTGGTCGACACTTCTGTAGCTTGTTTAGTGATATAAATACCAATTGGGTGTATTATGAGGCTTGAAAGGCAGAAAATCGTCAAAAAATAGCATGTAACTATGCCCTATTTATTCGTGTTTCACAGCAAACATAAGACTCGGGCATAGTAAGCAAAAAAGTGCGTTCACTCCTTCTTTAACAAGACGATGGTTGGCGTTCGTTGCGCCTTGTTCTTTCTGTTTTGCTCACCGTAGCACGTGGAGCGTAGCTGAACAGCACCACTCCGGTGCGTGGTAGTGCTTGGCCATTGCAGGTGAGCCGTCCATAAACACGTCTGCTTGGGCGTTCATTGCCTTAAAGGAGGCCAGAAACCGTTGTTTTGTGTTAGCAGAATTGCGTGTATAAGCAACCCGCAACTTCTGTGAGGGGGGCAACTATATAATGAAATGGTGGTTTTTGCCTCCGAGGATCCACGGTTTCCGGCCCCCTTTAAATTTGGTTGATAAGCTACGTCGAACAGTACTATTATGTATATTAGCTTACCTGACTCCGTTCTGTACAAATATGTATCCGACTGTCACTGTATGGTCAAATATTATTATTAAGGTTCCTTCCCATAAACCGGAAACGCCACAAACCGGAAATGCAATTGTTGAACAAATCAATCGTTGCCGTGTAGTTCCCTTCGTGTCGCATTTTTGGCAGCTGAAAATCGACGTAGCTTCCGTTATCGTTACGGCACAACCGCTCTTGTTCGCCAGTTTCTCCGCCGCAGTCAATAGATTGGAACTGAAAGCGCGAAACTTTCTCTCAAGTACTCCTCACACCAGATCATCACACCGCACAATTCAGTCTCCTCGCAATCTTTGACTCATTGCCACTACGTTGATAGCATTATGTTGACACCCGCATCTACTATATGCACCACCGCTCGATGCACTATGTACTATAATGTTCAACCTCCCCTTATTCTCCAGTGAGAGCGGGTAGACAACCAGTAGGGTTGGCAATACGACGCTTTCGGTATTCGACACTTTGTCAATTGCCCTCTATAGTACTATCAGCTGAAACGGTTTAATCGTCGAAAGAGCAAACAGTATTTTGAGACGATATCCGAATGAACTCAATCGACTATTGAATTCAATCAATACTGCTGCACATAACATCTACTACTCTCTTATGCCTCTAACAATAACGCACGTGGTCCTTATTTGTGCGTGTTTCAATCCAAAGAGAGGATTGTATTGTCTCTCTAATTCAGGCGCCGCCCAATATAAGAACTGCCTGGATAAGAACCGCCTGGATGATAACCCTCGAACAATGCTCGCTAATTGAATTATCCTTTGTCCGAGGGTTCTCATTCAGGCGGTTCTTATCCAGGCGGTTCTTATTCTTGGCGGCGCCCTAATTCGCTAACAACTGCGCGCCTTTAAATCGTCTATCTAATCAATCGTTATTGCCGTTTCAGCTCAATCGGTTATTTGCTCGTTCGTCGATTTAAGTGATTCAGCTGATAGTATTATGCTATAGAGTGTAATCGACTAAAACACGGAAAGAAGTGACTGTGAGAATAAAATGTCGTAGGGGGGGGGGGCGGAAACCGTCAGTAGTTTACCGAGGAATTTGCTTATGTGTATTCCTTGAACACAAAAGTGACGGGTCAATAAAGCATTCGTTATGAACACATTTTGTGCGAATGAAATGACGGCTTCCGGCCTCCTTTAAAGAAGGAGTAAACTCACTTAAGTACTATGTCCCCGTTAACCCATAGCTTGCTCTTGGTGTGGTTGACACTTCTGTAGCTTCTTTAGTATTGTAAACGCCATTTGAGTCTTTTATGGCGCTTGTAACACCGTAAAATGGGCTAAAATAACACATAACTATGCCCTATTTATTCATGTTTCACAGCATGCGTAAGATTCGGACATAGTAAGAAAAAAGTGAGCTTAGTCTTTCTTTAAAGAAATAAATATGAGCTTACCCGTAATTTTATCTTCAAGATTTTTGAGTAAATCCTGAAAATATCTGAAAAGTCAGCAACCATGTAAAGACGGCCGGTGGAATCGGTCCTCCCTTGTGCGTAAGGCTGGAATGTAACAGAAACGGTTGTGACCCACAGAAAAATAAGAAAAAAGTAAGCGGCTCACATACCGGCGCAGTGCCGGACAGATACCGGTTGAGCGTGCGCCCCCCCCCACCCAACAGATGATAAACACGTGAATAAGACAATAAGAAATGATCGATTAATGCAATAAACAAGCGTTTGTGTGTGCCGTCTCAAAGGTACGATGCAGTACTTGGGTGTGCACACTACAAGTCGGCCCCAAACTGACCGAAAAAGCTTCTAAGACAGCTATTTTAAAACGGCGCAAACAGCGATGGGGGGGGGATCACGGTTTTTTCCCACGGTAGATAATTGGGTAATATTAGGCTCACGACAACGCAAAATAAACTGTTCCGATAACAAAATTCGAATACATGTCTTTGGCCATAGTTAACAGGAATATTTGAGTACCACTGTGTACGTTTAGCAACGAAAAACTGTGTAATCACAGCAATTTTGTGAATGCTAACTTATCGGACAAATTGGTGAGCCCTATACCAAAGAAAACGAATTTTTCTTTCTATTCGCATTGCACAACTAGGCTGTCAAATCGCAAAAATGCAAATTGGCATTAAAACAATACAAACACAAAAATCACTCGTTGTTAAGAGACAAAGAAATTCGTCCGCTCTCGAGACCCATGAAAATAGGACCGAAACAAAGAAAAAAACTGC
Source organism: Koerneria luziae (assembly GCA_014805365.1). NCBI lineage: Eukaryota > Metazoa > Nematoda > Chromadorea > Rhabditida > Neodiplogasteridae > Koerneria > Koerneria luziae. The sequence goes on from JACMIJ010000477.1 coordinate 6,456, forward strand.
CTATGTTCCTTCTTTAAAAAACAAACAAAATCTTCGATAATACTTCGTCTTCTGTATCCTTGAGCAGCATCACTTCTTTGTCTGCCTGGGGTATGTTGCCGCACATCACGGTTGCATTGATCGTTACGTTCCCTGCCCTTTCATAAGTCTCGATACAGGAACCAGTCCGAGCAACGTTTGTGAATGAGAGAATTAGCGTCAACATGATCATCGGCATGCGTAAATATGCTGCGACGTTGATCATCTGAAAAAAAAACAAAAACAAAAAGAAGTTTAATACTATTGGCTTACCTGACTCCGTTCTGTACAAATATCCGACCTTCGATTTATAATGCTATCTTATTTTTAGGTTTCTTTCCAATTACCCATCTTTGCCAAAGTATTCAATTTTTTCATAAACCTATGCCATTTCACAAACTTGTGAACCTGTGCTGAATTGTGAAAAACCATAAATACGCTTAAAAATAGAATTTATAATGACAGTCGGATATCTGTACAGAACGGAGTCAGATATTCCAATAGTACATAACCGCCTCAGCATACATGGTGGCACAGCGTTTCTAAAACAGTTTAGTCTTTTGTATATTTAGATATTTAAGATGATGTTTCTGTAAGTGTCGCATACTTGACACAGAAAAAATAATAGTAAACGAAAATCATCCGGGCAACTTGGTATTGATATTGTGCATACTATTGACTTACTCCGTTCTGTACAAATATCCGACTGTCGGTTTATAATGGTAGCTTAATGTTAGGTTTCTTTCCAACAACCCATATTTGCCAAAGTATTTAATTTTTTCACAACCTATGATATTTCACAAGCTTGTGAAACTGTCCTGAATTGTGAACAACTTGAATACATTCACAAAATTGAATACATAATGACAGTCGGATATTTGTGCAGAACGGAGTCGGATATTCCAATAGTAGAGGGACCGTTTGCAATGTCAGAGCAAACGTGGTTTGAAAGTTCTCCATTCTGGCCGTTTTTATTCTAATAAAAACGGGCGCAAGGCGAATTTTTTGATTTTCTTTCGAACAAACAAATGTTTGTTTTAATTTGACGACAATGAAGCAAGTTCGGAATATTTCAAAAACGCCCAAAAAATTGGGCCAAAATTTGTCTTGCGCCCGTTTTTTAGGATAAAAACGTCCAGAAAGCACCAATTTGATTTGATTTTCGTCTACTGTTATTTCCACTCTTACAGAAACACTGTTAAATATAGACACTCCATTTTCAATTACGAATTACTTAACACTGAGAAAAAAGCTGCTATTCGCTTAGTTGCGGCTTATTTTTCTCCGAGCACGTTGAAAAGGATGTGATTTAGGAGCACGAACGTGTACACCAAACGTTGCGCCGGCAAAATGCGCAAATGAACGCTGACAATAGCTACGTATTTTGCAAAATGAAACGTTTCGTAACCTGAATGTACACAAACACATAAGGATTAACGGTTTATGGGAGTGAATGCACTATGAGTGAGAACACCAATAAACAAACACGTTAAACGTAATTGCTCCTACTATTGACATGCATGGCTCCGTTTTGCACAACTGTCCGACCGTCACTGTATGATGCAATCTGAATTGTTCGGTTTCTTTCCAACTACACAAAATTGCCAAAGAAATCAAATTCTTCGCAAATTTATACTGTTTTACAAGATTTTGAACAACACTGAAAAAACAGTTGGATATTTGTACTATAAATATGTACATACACTCGAACAGGTCGCCCAGCCGCCGTAGTAACAGCATCATTTGTGAAGCGAAAGGAGAACAATCTAGGTACTATAGAGCAGTGTGGGTTTGTTCTATTCATTGCAAGTTGCTCATTTTTGTATGCTAACAATAAGACATACATGTCGTGGAAATTTTATCGAGAAAAGATCGTCCTATCGGGGTAAGTTGGAAGAAATACTGTAGCTATGCTTCCATCGGAGCCGACTCTCACAGAGGAGGGGCAAAGTTTTAACTTGCGTATGTGAAGGAGAGTAAACCACGTAAAAATGCAAAAATTGTTTAAATATGGTAAAATGTGCATCATGTGCTCAAAAGGCGGGGTAAAAACGCATTCCCATGGGAACCGGCTCCGTGGAAGCGGTGGTATGACATCAGCACACCCCGGACCACCGTTGAACATCGCAATAGTCGCAATAGTGGATTGACATCAAGACGACGATATCCTTCACGCACATACCTCGGCTCCCGGCTGTCACAGGTTTTGCTTCGGTATCATGGTATTCACCATGCCGATCGAAGGCATCTTCTTATTACTCCAGCGTCGTTGTCGGTCATCCATTCGTACGACTATTCACCATGCCGCCCCCCGAGATGTCCCTCTCTCCCCTCCAGTCACCACCAATCTCGTTAGCTCTCGTACGAATGTCACAGGATGGATACACAATCCCGGACGCCAATAAATGCGCCAGCGCCGCGAGGAAAAAGGGACGTGAGACGACCGGTGTCCTGTGTGACAAGAAGATGCCAGTCAAGCTGAAGTCGAAGATCTATCGAAGTGTGATCCGACCGGTAGCCATGTATGGGTCAGAGTGCTGGCCGACCACCAAGTCAGTCAAGAAGGCTCTGCACGCGATGGAGATGAAGATACTGCGATGGACGCACACCAGAGAGGACAAGAAGAGGAACGCCGACGTGCGGAAGTGGATGGGCGTCGCGCTCATTCAAGAGAAGATTAGAGAAGGAAGACTCCGGTCACGTGATGAGCGGAGAAGGTCCAGAAGTGGGCAAGACCGCGTACGATCTGAGGCTGCTCGGGACGAAGGGACGACCGAACCGCCTGAATAAGAACCCTAAAACGATGCACGCTAATTCGATTATCCCTTATCCGAGGGTTCTTATCCAGGCGGTTCAAAATTGGGCGGCGCCCAATTTTGCATACCTGAGGCGATATTCTTGCGCACATTTCGGCAAGATGCGAAATTTTTCGCCGACTGCCGAAATAATTTCGTTGCTTTACAGAAACGAGTACAGTATACATTATATAGGGCTCACGAATTTGTCCGATAAGTTAGCAGGCACAAAATTGCTGTGATTACACAGTTATTCGTTGTTAAACGTACACAGCGGTACTCAAATATTCCTATTAGCTATGGCCGAAGACATGTATTTGAATTTTGTTATCGGAACAGTTTATTTTGCATTTTCGTGAGCCTAATACATAGGGCGGGTGTGTGTGTGCCGGTTTCGTCGAGATGTTGTTCATTTTGCTCTCATAGTCGAATTATGGTGCAATTCGTAAAGACTGTAAATGGCGAAATAATTTCGACGTCTGCCGAAACACGAGTGCAAGAATACCACCTCTGACGTATCGCACAATTCCGTGAGTCCTACACGGAACGAACTCAGTCAGTTAAGCTAATAATACGGATTCCGCAAGGTTGAAACTTGCGCTAACTAATGGGAATTTTAACACAGCCCCAACAAACTGTGAGGATTCAAGCCGGCGGATTCCAGGGATGAGAGAGCAGGCGAAATGCCTTCGTTCAAAAGGTATTTTCAGAATTTTTTTTCAGTGAATTGACGCAATGTAGGCGTACACAACAATTAGCGCATTTATTCACATACAAACGAACGCTCATCATCACACCTCCTTGTGGCACTGGTTGAAATCTATGAAGTCACCTTTGTCACAAAAAGCGTGCACATCGATGGTATCACAGTTCCTTGACACGATGCTGTGATCGCTATCTATCGTCATCCAAACATAGCCAGAAGTGTGCTGGCTGCAGTAGTCAGGACAGGCTCCAGGCAAAACCTGTCAAAGAAGGTCAAAAACCGTTGTTTCGTCTTAGATGTATTGCGGCGCCACTTAGAATAAGAACAGCCTCTTAGAAGTACTGCGGCGCCGCCCAATATAAGAATAGCCGAGTTAAAGGGGGCCGGAAACCGCGAATCCTCGGAGGCATAAAGCACTATTCCATTATATAGTTGCCCACCTCACAGAAGTTGTGGGTGTCTTATACAGGAATTTCTGCTAACACAACGCAACGGTTTCTGGCCTCCTTTAAGAACTGCCTGGATGAGAACCATAGAACACTGCTCTCTACTTTGTCCGAGGAGTTCTTTTCTCGACTGTTCTTATTAGATAGTTGCGTGCATAACAAACCCGCAATTTCAGTGAGGGGCTACAATGCAATGAAATGATGGCTCTTTTTGCCTCCGAGGTTTCTACACGGTTTCCGTCCCCTTTGTGCAAGCCAAAATGAACCGAATATTACCACTAGTTCAATGACTTTGCATTCAAAAAACCTTAAAGTGTTTGAGACACTCTTCTTTTCTCAACAAAATACGCGAAACACATGTCATTGCAAAGAAATGAGTGTTTCATACACTTAAAGAAGGAATGAACGCACTTTTTTCTTACTATGCCCGTGTCTTATGTTTGTTGTGAAACACGAATAAATAGGGCTATTTTTACACGCTATTTTTTGACGATTTTCTGTCTTTCTAGCCTCATAAAACGCCCAATTGTCATTAATATCACTAAACAAGCTACAGAAGTGTCAACCACACTTAGGGCAAGCTATGGTTAACGGGGACATAGTACTTTAAAAAGTGAGTTTACACCTTCTTTAAGACACTCTTATTTTCTCAACAAACTACGCGAAACACCTGTCATTGCAAAGAAATGAGTGTTTCATACACTTGATCACGAGCGAGGCTTTCTCTGTGTTCTGCTTAACTCACACCAAGCACAGCGGACACAAGGGGATCTGTGTTCGATCCCGAAATGTCGAACCGGCCCTGACTGTCCGTGGTCGTATTTCCGACCAAATCGCTCTCGATATACTGAATGCATTTGTCAGCCGAGTGCAAAAACTTGTTTTTGGCGCCGCGCCGCGCCCGATGGCGTTTCGTAAAAACGAAAAACGGAATCCGACTCAGGGTGAGCTCCTTTACGCCCCATATACTCCGCTTAAATAAACTCCACCTTGACCAAATGTACTTCCCTTGTCAGAGAAAAATGAGCCACAAAAATGCCAATAGTGTGCTTGTGTGTTTAAAACACTCGTTTTTTCAGCGTTATGAACATGACAATATTATGATTTGATTATGTCAAACATCGAAGGGTATTTGCATGAATCTGGCATGCTAATAGTAGGAGCAAAAGAGTTTCCGTTTCCTTTGAAGTAACTTACGCCAAGGTAATACCGGAGCTGGACACCGTGATTTGCTAGCGGCTGATCACCACATTTCAGCGTTCCCGTTACTCGCGGAACCACCTTTGGGTACTTTGTCCATTCTGGAATTGTCGTATGGGTGTGCATAATGATAAATAAACATTTCTCCGCAGCAATACTACACCGTTTCACTGACAACGTGACTGTGCGGTGCTAGTATAATCTTTAATGATTACAAAAAAATGCGAGTAAGATATTCCCTGCAAAATGTTGCCACGTCAGTAAAGAAAGTGTACTACGGCGGCAGAAAGCTCGGCGCCGCCCAATAGAAGAACCGCATGGACAAGAACCATATAACAATAATACCTCCAAATAGAAGAGGATAAGAACCATATAACAATAAATTTGATTAGTATTGGAATACTTAACTCCGTTGCATACAAAAATCCGGCTGTTGCTTCATTACCAATTTTAAAGGTGTATTCAAACTTTTCGTAGTTTACAGCAGGTTCACAAGGTTGCGAAACGGCATAGGGTTGCTGATAATCTGAATTGTCTCGCAAATTGTGCAATTGGCAAGAAGCATAACAAAAAGATTGCATTATAAAGCGACAGTCGGATATTTGTATGGAACGGAGTCAGGTAAGCCAATAATATCCCTTGTCTGAGGGTTCTTATCCAGGCGGTTCTTACTCTTGGCGGCGCCCACTCACCGCAGAATGTTGATACATCAACGTCGCGTTCAATTGTGCGATATGTCACCGCGTGTTCTTCCTCAGTTTCGAGTGGCAGCATGCGGGTGACTAGTTTGACTCCATCGGGCGATGGTGGCATGCAATGTGTCCTGTATATCTGAAGGCAAAAGGCAAAGTCTCCCGTTTTCAAGGCATTTTGCCTTGCGGGTAGTCCTGAGAAGGCCAGGACGCTGTGGGGCAATTTAAGTCCGAAGGTGCCCAGTCATTCACACGGACCGATTACTCTTCGTGATACAATCACTACCAATTGCCTTCCCCGGAGGGCTAACACCTTGGTTGGGTTGGGACGTGCCGGGAATCGAACCCGGGTCTTCTGTATAGTGTAAAGCGCGGTTTCTGCCACTACACCACTTCGCCCCCTGTATATCTAAATGTTCAGGTGTTATTACTGCTGTAAAACGAATGGTCACATTTTTCCGTTGTTTGACCAAATGACGAGCTGTGCTACCCTTTCCAGGGTGTCTAAAAATATGATTTTGGTATTATTGTGTTCGTCTTGTCGAGCAAAAAAATGGAATAGTGAGTAGGGTTGGTCGAATGCTTATAAGCATATTAAAATTCACAATTAAAGGAGGCCAGAAACCGTTGTTTTGTGCTCACAGAACTGCATGTATAAGAGACCCGCAACTTCTGTGAGGGGGGCAACTATATAAGGAAATGATGCATTTTGCCTCGAACGATTCACGGTTTCCGGCCTCCTTTAACACGACGCGTGCTCTCAGTTGCTACGCGCCTGCGACAATTCGTTTTATTTCAATATCAATGTCATTGAAGGAATATTTGTGTCCCTGTATACAATGGGTAAGACCCTTACTGCTCGGGATTACAAAGGCAGCAGATAGGCGTATTACTTATTGTTGGCTTACCCGACTCCATTCTATACAAATGTCCGTCTGTCGCTTCATATTCAAAAGTTTTGCTATCAAAACCAATTTTTTTTTGTTTAGTTAGTCAGTCTCACAAGTGCATAATACTGCAATGAGCAATAACGAATTGAAATATGTTGGGCGAATTTAAATATTAAGCGACAGACGAACATTTGTACAGAACGGAGCTAGATAAGCCAATAGTACCAAAAGGTGGGGTGCGAGCTGCCCGTCGCGGTACGACGAAAAGCCTCCGAGTATCTTATAGTAACCATCGGAGTCTGTTCTAGCACTCTGCAGGTTCGTCGTGACGGCATCACTCTAAACAAGAAAGACGCTGTTTTTTTTGTGGCTTACTGGAGTACGTGGTGCGTAGCTGATGAGCGCCACTGCCGTGTTTGCCAGTGCTCTGCCGTTGCAGGTAAGCCGACCACGAACACGTCTGGCTGTGAGCTGGTGGTATGCAGCTGAAGTGTGGCCATTAAAATAGAAGTTTATGTATTATATTTGAGATATCATTGGGTTGGCCTAGTCGGTTGCGTGCCGGACTACCACTCGGAGGATCCCAGTTCGATCCCCCTTGCCGCCACCCGTACGCAGGGGGTTAAGAACTTATTGTAGTGGTGAGCACAGGGTAACCACGACTTCAATCTTCCACTGTGTCCACGCAACACTGTCGCTAGTGTAAGCCGAGTCAATTCAGGGAAGAAGAAGAAGTATATTTGAGAGATCATTGGAATGAAAATGATCAGGTACTATTTAAAGAAGAAGTGAGCGCACTATTTTATTATGTCTGAATAATCTTATGTTTGCTGTGAAACATGAATAAATAGAGCATAGTTCCATGTTATTTTTTTCCGTTTTCGGTCCTTCAAACCTCATAGCACATTGAATTGGCATTTATGTCACTAAATAAGCTACAGAAGTGCCTACCACACCCAGGGCAAGCTATGGTTAACCTGGACATAGTACTTTAAAAAGTGAGTACACTCTTTAAATACATTACTCCGTTCTGTACAAATGACTCGACTGTCGTTACATGTTCAATTTTGTTAACGCCTTCAAAGTTTTCTGTAACTCTGTGCTGTTTGCCACGCGTCTGAAGCTACTACATATGAGATGCGAAAAAAATGACTACGATGGAAAATGCGAATATACAGGCAAGATTCGGTACAATTTTGTGACAGTCGGATATTTGTATGGAACGGAGTCAGATATTTCAATAGTATGTGACAGCTCTCAATTAAAGAAATTAATGTGAAGTTAATTAGTATGCACGTCAAAGTAAGTAAAAATAGAGCCGCTACATCGTCCATTTTAAAGCTAAGATCTTGAAACTTTGCCCCTGGGGGTTGTTTGAGGCGTAAATAAAAAAAAGTAACCCATTTCGCCCAAATTTTACTCCTAAGGGCCGTTCTAGAACTCGTGTTTGCCTGGCGGCCCACTGAAAACAAATCCCCTGCGCGCCTTCGGTGATATATGATTTTAGATAGTTTTAGCTACTTATTGTTAGTAAGTGAGATTAGTCGGTTTTTTTTGCCACAAACCGTAAAAACAATTGTTAAACAAGTCCATCGTTGTCGTGTAGTTCGTTCCGAGCGCACTATTTGGAAGGCGAAAGTTGATCCGATGATATTCTTTGTTTCTACAATCGCTCGTTTCTCCGCAGTCGATCCCGCTGAACTGAACGCGAAACATTGTCAGGTCCTATCCACTCGCACAGTGAACACAATCCCTACTATATAAGACGATCAGATTTAAAGGAGGGCAGAGACCGTTGTTTTGCGTTAGCAGAATTGCGTGTATAAGAGACCCGCAACTTCTGTGAGGGGGGGGGGCAACTATATAAGGAAATGGTGGTTTTTTGCCTTCGAGGATTTCCGGCCTCCTTTAAAAAGGAGTAAACTCACTTTTTAAAGTACTATGTCCCCGTTAACCATAGCCTACCCTAGGTATGGTTGACACTTCTGTAGCTTATTTAGTGTTATGAATGTTAATTGAGTGTTTTATGAGGCTTAAAAGACAGAAAACCGTAAAAAAAATAACATGTAACTATGCCCTATTTATTCATGTTTCACAACAAACATAAGACTCGGGCATAGCAAGAAAAAAGCGCGTTCACTCCTAATTTAAAGGGGAACTACCGCGTTATTAGAATGTCTTGATTGTGCGTCTATACGATATTATTAGCGATGCAAAAAACATTCCCAAAGATTGAATGATCAGACTTTATTGATGGCCATATAAAATGCACACCGTGATCAATCACAGTTATTTCAACATCCTGGGGAATGCTTCCATATATAAATTTGGACCTCCTGGAGCATATCCAGTACAAAATCTTCAACATCCTGTATGTTAGTCACAAGTCAGGAATATGTCTGTTGATTGCTGACAATGAGATATATGAGCAAAGGAAAGCAGCCTGAAAATGCAGGCAAACCCCGTCAAAATTCAAGCATAATACTGGATGTTTGTTGCTTACCCGTAAGTTTAGCGTCGACAATGTTTTGCCAGTGACGTCGGCAAATAGGTGCAGATAGCCAGCAGCATCGGTTATCCCTGATCCAATTATGTATTCGTTCTTAAAGAAGGAGTGAGCACACGTTTTCACTATGCCCGAATAGTCCCTATGTAACACGAACAAATCGGGCATAGTTACGTGTTATTTTCTGATATTTTTGCCCTTTTTTCGGTCTTTCAAACTTCATAAGCCACACAGTTGGCATTTATGTCACTAAATACGTAGTCTACAGAAGTGTCAGCCACAAACAGGTCAAGCTATGGCTAACGGGGACATAGTACTTTAAAAAGTGAGTTTACACCTTCTTTAAACACTCATTAAAGGGGGACGGACAACGTTAATTCTTGGAGGGAAAATGCACCATGTTTGAACTAAGCTGAGAATGTTTGAACTAAACTTGTGAATAAATCCTAATTGAATGTCTTACAATTAAGCGAACAGGAAGACCGAAAAGTTGGAATCATCGAATAAATAACACATGACTGTGCCGTATTCAATCATGTCTGAGAGCAAGCATAACTCTCTACGGGCACAGTGGAATTTCTGTTTTACTCCTTGTTGAGGATTCCTTCCTAAAAAAAGAGAAATTGTGCATGCGACATACAGGAAGGTGCCCATTGTACAATGTCGCATTTTTGTTCGCTTGAAGTTTGTCGCCGCACACAACTTTGGCATTGATATCCAGTGTGATCGGACTCGTCTCCGTGGAGGTACAAGGCCGCCACATTAGCGTCAACATGATGACCAGTACGTGCAAATACGCTACCACGTTGATCATCTGAAAAAATAATGCACAAGTAGAGCTGGAAAGAGGTTCTGAACCATACAATATCCAAAATATATCCAATCACAGTTAAAGGGGGATTGCAACATTTCCTTATATAGTTGCCTCGCTCACAGAAGTTGCGGGTCTCTTATCCCAAATAACGGTTTCTGGCCTCCTTTAACAGTGATTTTAAATGAGTTTTTTGTGAATACTCTAGCACTGTTCAGATTTATTTGAGGTTTTTTTTTCGAGTACTTTAAAAACGCTGCGGCGGAGTACGGACGTGTACACCGAAAGGGATGTCGGACAAATGCGCGAAAGCGCGAATGCACGAGAGAGAGAGAGAGAGAGTGAGAGAGAGAGAGAGAGAGAGAGAGAGAGAGAGCGCGCAGTGAATGCCTGGTTTTGCTGAATGGAACATTCGCTATGCAACGTAACATGAATGTGCATGCACTAGCAGTTACGGTTTATGGAAGCAAGTGTGCACTCGTGAGAGTGCAAACACGAACAAACAAACGCGTTAAATGTAATTGCATACTACATACATATCGGTATGCAAAACTCTGTTCTGCAGAACTATATGATCGACACTGTATGATCAAATCTGAACGATTAGATTTCCGTCCAGCGTAAATTCTTCGCAATACCTTAAAGGAGGCCAGAAACCGTTGTTTTGTGTTAGCAGAATTGCGTGTGTAAGAGACTCGCAACGTTTGTGAGAGGGGCATCTATATAAGGAAATGGTGGTTTTTGCCACCGAAGATTCACGGTTTCCGGCCCCCTTTAACGAGGTTGTGTACAGCGCTGAACTGTGAAAAGCTTGAATCCGCTCACAAAGTTGAATATATAAGGACAGTCGGATAGGATATTTGTACAGAACGGAGTCAGACATGTAAACAATAATGTAAGTGTTCAACGATTTTGCAATCAGTTTCCCTGTAGTAATAACATCATTTTTGCAGTGCAAGGAGACAAAATTCGGTGCCATAGCAGTGGGTATAGGTTCAAATCTTTGCAATTTGCACATTTTTGTGGACTTACAATACGACGTAACTGTCATCACGTTTATCGAGGAAAGGTCCGAGAAGAGGATATCATATCTTGGTATGTTGGAAGGACCACTATATTCCTTTAGTGCTATTACTACGGCGGCTGTCTCAATACAAACTTAGGTAGTAACTCACTTCGGGTTTGAGGGATGAGCGGACATTTGAGAGGGGAGGGGGGGAATGCATTTTGTAAAAAAAATTGTTTTAGTCCGGTGAATTTTCACAACGTAAGTGCATACAACAGTTGGCGTTTATTCGCATGAACATTGCTGATTACATCTCAATCTTGCAAGTGTCCAACTCCTCAAACAACCGGATATTTCGACAATAATCGTGAACGTTGATGGTTCCACAGTTCCAGTCGCAGTATTCAGGACAGTATCCAGGCGGAATCTGCAAACCAAAATGTGGACTTGCGAATGTGACATAATTATCTTAATTATTCAAACCATTTGGGAAACGTTCAGGAATCCCACGTCGAAACTCTCTTCTATACGTGTTACGGCCTTATTGCTAGTAATGCTGGCAGTAAAAATATTTTATCCCAAGAAGGCATAAATCGTTGTTTCTTGCATATACTTCAGGGCTGGAACAAAAAAATAAACCTGCATCAAAAACTTTTTCGACTCAAAAAAACAAAAAAAAAGTGCTCGAAAAAAAACCAAAAACATCGAAAAAAGTTAGAAACACATATCTTGCGAATATCACCAAGGTTAAAGGGATATGATGCCTAGGTTTAGACGCCCTGTTCTATGTTAACAATAAGAGAAGCAAACATTGCAGCTATATACATGCGAATTTTTTGAAGGTCTCTTATTGTTAGGTAGCGTATACGAGTTTACTACCCAGAAACCCCAGAAACATGCCTTCAAACACTCTATCCGGCCGTTTTGGGACAAGTTTTCACTATATCGATGGTTAGCCCCTAAATATAAACCGATCGAGGTTGAATCGTATATCAACTTACTTTTTTTTTCGATTTTTTGTTTGTTTTTGAGCCCTGTCGAAAAAATTTCGACTCAAAAAATTTTTTGAGGTAAAATTTCGAAAAACAAAAAAGTCCCAGCCCTGATATACTTGTCTCCCCCCCCCACAAAAAGTTGCGGGTCACTTATAGATATGTACGCACACTCGCGAAATTGTCCGATAAGTGAGCAATTAGTGAGCAATCTATTCTATTCGTTCGTATTGTGCGGTCGCTTTTCTATATTCCTCTCCGATGGATGCCTTTGTTCAACAAATCACGTATCTCACCGAACTCATCACCAACTTATCGAAGACCGTTGTATCCCAACAAGAAGTCATCGTAAAGCAATCACAACGGATTTTGGATCTCACGTCTGGTACTACGCGGTCAACGGAAAGCAAGCGTGAAAGGCAGGTCGTTATAACCAACCTGCCACCC